>JAQIYA010000747.1:0-17144 GCA_034699355.1 Microtritia minima
AAAATTAAAGCGCGAAGCGAAGGGCTTGCATACAATGTTTAAAGAAAATTCTCAGACATTACATGTACAACTAGTTTAAGACTATATTTAGTTAAGCAGTGTTCATATTAAATTTTTTATTTTTAAAATTTTTTCAGATGCGCATTAACTTTGCTTTGTATATTTTAAATTTATGATTCAGTTTTTACGTAGTTTTACTTTTTTTTTGTTTATTAAAAAAGTTGGTACAAGTATGAAATAAATGTCAAACTAAATGGACAAATAATATAAGGAGAATTTTCTTTCACTCTTGTTTTATATTTAATTTGGGTTTATTAAAATTTTTATGTTATGTAAGCGCGAAGCAATCAAAACTAACAAATAAAACTTAAATTTATTTGTTAGAATTGTATTGTCATAGTTTTTTTTATAAAATTTTATAAAATATTATTTAACTACATATATATTAAAGCTGTTGGGACCGAATCGATATCCGTAGATATATCCGCGGATATCCGAGGTTCGGATCTGACTTTTTTCAAACAGCGGTTTGCGGTTCGATTCGGTTCTCAAGACCGCGGATCGCGGATATCCGACAAGAACCGCAAAATAAAAATGCAAATTAATTCTGTATATATAAAATTTTGAATTTTTGTAATATTTAGCTTAATAGTAATGGCAATATTTTAAATATTATAGTTTAATTTTTATTTTAAAATCTTACTTTTCTATGAGCAAGAAAAATATTTTTAGGGAGAATTTTCTCACTTTTATAATTGAAATACATGTGAAAATCATATACATGTATGTGCGGATAAGCGGTTATCCACGGATATCCGCTGTTCGGTTCTCTAAATATTAAGCGGATCGGTTCGGTTAAAAGGACAGCGGATACGGTTCGGTTCGGTTCTATATTTTTCTATTTTGCAAAACTTTAATATATATCTTTAACAATACTATTAACTTACTATAAACATACATTCGGCAGCTAATACTGAACAACTTATCCAACTTAAAGGACAGCTTTGAAGTCAAAAATAGTTACCAAAATAATTAATATTTTGTGCGCCCATTCCTTCTTTTTCTATCGGGGAGGGAGGAGGGGGTCTACATATCAATTATATTGAATCTTATAACTTATATACGATAATTTAAAGAAATTTAATGATGGTTAAGGGTTTCTATTAAAAATTTAAAGAAACAAATCTTTGGCTTAAAGCAATATTGTGTGATAATTGATTTCTCTGGACCTAAATATTATAGAAAATATATGTGAAATAATGAACAAATGTTTGAAATTTGAAATTTTCATATTACAGACAATATAGACTTATCGAAATCATAATTAAAGTTTCAATTTCATCGTGTATATGAGTATATGTTCGTATAATTTATTTGTAATTTGTCTGCAGCTAACCGTAATAAATAATTGAATATAAAGTATCAGTGCATATATTTAATTGTATAACAAATAAATAGAAGTCGTATAAATTTCAATTAAATCAATTACGCCTCTATATCGCAACCTTTAATTTAATTCTATTTATATCCAACTGAAAACGAAAACCGAAGCAAATGAGATTTACGCTATTTATATAGCATTACGAACGTCGTGCACATGATATTCAAATTTTTCAAAGTCATTCTCATCTAAATTTGAATTAATATTCGCTAAACGATTCATCATTTAAAAATTTCAAAGTAAATGCAAAATATTGCTAATTCCGCTCATTATTTTTCATTTTAAATAATTGATATTTTCATTTCCTAACTTAACCGTCATTAGGCAAAAATTTTTCATTATTGTTTGCGTCAAAATTTAAAGTATGATAAATAAAACGCTAATCCCTAACCATAAATCTTCGCCCAAATGGCAGGAACTGTACGCTCAGTCCTACTCGTGTTGTGCGGTGCTGTTCGCGTCGATCCCGAACTTTGCCAACTTCTACTCCGAAGATGTCAATAATGGCGTCGAATGTATTCGTCTCCTCAACGAGATTATATTTGACTTCGATCAAGTGAGTCAACCAAAAGCATACCTTCCAAGCATTAATATATATATTTATATTAAGATAAATGGTTTTCGCGTAATTATGTCTATTTTTTGCCTAACATTTATTTTTTCTCTATCGGTTGTGCAGCTTCTCGACGACGAGCGCTTCCGCTGTATTGAGAAAATCAAGACTATTAGCAGTACATACATGGCTGCCTCTGGTTTAAATCCGAGAGATCAGGTCATTAGACGTACAGATTATCAAACTGTCAACTCAGACCAAATATATTTGCTTTAAGCTTTTCGATAGGAAAAAATAAATTAAATACAAATCTCTACAAAAAATAATAATAACTGAATAGCTTTTTCGGTTTGGGCTTAAGTCGAAATTGGCGAACGAGTGTATGACATGGTATTAGAATTGAGGCATCGCATCAATTTGTTTGCAGATCGTTAGTTTCATAAATATTATGCTTGCAATTAATGCTGTAAATTGTTAATTCAAGTCAAACACAGTTGAAGCACATGTGATGCCATTATATTTATGTGGCATGATTTTTATTTGAGCTGATTTAACGATTTTGTTTAAATTAGTTTTATTAGTTTATTATCATATAAAGTCATCTGCGATCAACTTCGCAATAAATTTTAGGCAACATTTGCTTTACGAAGATTACATTATTTATCGCATGCGGTATTTGCTAGTTATTTAATTTTTATTGCTGTAACTGTTAATCAGTTTAACGATGTTATACTTTTCTTTATCAATATTTTCGACTTAAGCCTAATTAAGCAAATAAATAATTAGACAATTTTATATATATATTTTTACAATTATTTTCCATCACAATTATAATAATTAACTTTATTTAGTTAAAGCTACAAAATAAGCCTATATTTATTGTGCAGCAAACAAATAGATGGCAAATACAAGCACACTTAAAATTAGTTTTACTTAAGATATATGCCATTTGCGCGAATCGTAATGCGATTAAATTAGATTTCGATCTACATATACGTCTTTATTTTAATATCAAAGTGTCGTAATATTTGATTAGAACTTATTTAATTGACTCGAGAGTTGCAAATAAGTATTATTTCTATTGACTCTCCTCTTCTGTTCATCCAAAGTGCAGATAATTTATTTTTACAAGTTTCAAATGTGTTAATAGGGAAAAACGAGCGGTTACCTCGTGAGTGCGGTCGCAGACTTTGCAATGTCCATGAAAGATGCCTTAGAAGATGTAAATAAACATTCGTTCAATAACTTCAAAATGAGAATCGGTAACTATTTTTTATACTTTATTAGATTTAAAGCAAAGTAAATATTAAATAAAATAAATTAAAGTAAATAATCACAACTTCTTCATTGAAGTCTTTATTAACTTTAAGGTCAGGCAAAAGATTATTTAATGGCCAATTTTTTATCAAAGCTATGAATTGCATGAACATTTTAAAAATTTATATTTAAATCTTTAACCCATTTAACTCATTATAATGTTATATTCACAATACATTATTTAAATAATCATTACTAATATTTTTAATTAATCTATAATTATCTTTTAAAGATTTACATATATATTAAAATACAATTGCAATATTACGATAAAGTTTAAAATCAAACCGAAATATATTTTTTAAAAAATTATTAATAATTTAAAAATTTAAACATTTTATTCAGCTTTACTGAATAATGAATAATAAATTGACTTTATATAAATAATGCAATAGAACTGTATGTTAAGTATAAAATTTTGAAATAATACGTTTTGATTGGTATTGTTTTATATAATTTTGATAAATTGACGGCAATATACAGATGTACGTGATGTATCTGCAAACTAAACTAACTAAACATTGTATTTGCATTCCTTTGTGATAGACTTGAAAGCACAGAAGTGTTGCCTCTTCTATAGTCGAAATATACAGATTAATAAAACATTTATCACATTCGAGATGAATATAAATGGAAGTTAGAAAAGGCAACCGATGGTTGAAGTGATTTGGCAGTACATAAAATTACTTTCACCTGTGCTCTCACGCATTGCAAATATTTTTGAGAAACCTGTACCCAAACCACAAATCGAAACATACAATCATTCATCCATTAAATTCGAGTATGAGTTACTCAAAAGCGATACACAATTTTCGTTTCGCACAAAAAATAGCGAACTGATAGAAAATTGAATTCTCAATTACATTATTAAATTCAAAACTGCGATAAAAACCATTATACCTGTCCTTTCTTGAAGTCACTTGAATTCACTTGTGATCAAATTCACTTCACATTTTAGAGAAAACAAGATTTATTTCATAATTACGTGCCGATCCGTAAAAGTGATGTGTCTATGTTTTTATCATAAGGAATAACTCACGGACCACTTGTCGGCGGAGTTATCGGCGCGAAGAAGCCGGTCTACGATATATGGGGCAACACAGTGAATGAGGCGAGTCGTATGGACTCGACTGGCGTTCTCGATCACATCCAAGTATGACACTATCATTAATACACAGCATTTGTTGAGCGCTACCAAATGCGAACCTATTAATAATGCCGAATCAAAACTGTCGGCTATGTATTAATCTGTTATCTCAGTCTCTGATTAACGACAGATATATCTTCATTATTGTTTAGGTGCCAAAAGCTTCGGCCACTATATTAGAAGACGAAGGATTTCGCGTTCAATACAGGGGTTTAGTGTCGGTCAAAGGAAAGGGAGAGATGGAGACGTATTTCGTTGTCGGCAAACGAATCGAGAGATCGAAATCGTTTGGAAAGTCTCAGTACTCGCATAACAACTCTCTGACCGCCGTCTTGTCTGCTATGGTTCAGGTGAGGAAAAAGCAGGCGTTGAGTTCGAGCCTATCGGTGCCGAGCAGTCGGCCGCGACTCAAACCCGGCCTGTCGTCGTTGAGTTTCAACTTTCGCAAACCGCGAAGTCCGCAAAAGCTGCACCGAATGCTGTCCGAAGTGCACTCCAGTAGTCGGCGCACGAAACGCCACCGATTCGACGACCGAAGAATGACCGAAACGGCGACTGCGAGCCAGTCGTTTCCCGATATACCGATCGGTGAGGAGAAGGCTAACAGAAACGACGATAAGGATAGCGCTGTCTTCAGTTGAAATTGGGAACTATTCGAGTGACTTATTGCTTGAGATCTGCTCGAAGTGTGTGCCGACGAGTGGTGCTTACAATTTGGTGCTCACGAGTGCTTCCGAACAGCACTCAACTAGAGTTTCGATTATCTTATGTCTAAAGTATGCCAAAAAAACTTTATTTAGAAATATTTGAAACTCTGTTTCTCTAAATTATTCAACTGTTTGGTCAAAATTTATATTTTTAAAACGAACTGATAATCGGCACTCATTATTGTACAAAAAATATTTATTCAATTATGTAAATAATTTTTAAGATGTTATTATTTTTATTCAATTAATTATAAAAAATTACACTAAATTAAATTGAAATTTATCACTATTAGTGTATTTAATTGTTAAACATTACACATGTTTAGCCAATAAATAAAAACATTTCAATTACATAATTCTCATCGCAACAAATTTCATTGCCTTCGCATTACCAGCGATTTGGTATTGTAAAGATTTAAAGATTTCAAATTAAATAAATTTTATAAGTGCTAATTTTAATTTTTTTTTTATGAAAATCATATAAAAATCTGAAGAAGAGAGCGATTTCTTGAAAAGTTATTAAAACTTTTCTGTAAATTATTTGCGTTCAAATATTCTTCATTTTAAGAATTGTTACGTAATTTTATATTTTCAGTATTATTGAACAATAAGTGAAAATAATAGGTTTGCTCTCGTTATTTTCAATTATTACTTTATTATGATCGTGATTATGATCATATTATTTTGTAATTTTCTATTTTATTGAAAAACTGAATTTTGAGCAAAATTTTTTTATAAAACCAGAATTTTATCATTTTATTTAACCAAAATGTCCGCTGTTTTGTAATAACAAATGAAATTGTTGTTATTATTTGGGGTCAGACGAAGAGTAAGGAGAGTTTTGCAGAGCAAACTTTAATTGCATAATATTCAAAGTCAAGAAATAATCAATGCTAATGTTTGTTTAATATCTCAATTAACTATTTTAATTTACTTATGCCATGAATTTTTTAAAGAGTAATTACAAGATGTTAATCGTATTTTTAAGAGAATTGAGTAAACATTTATTTAAGCGTTTAATAATTCAATTTTATTTTTTTATTAAATAAGAAAAAATTTATAACAATTATTATTATTATTTAAAAAATAAATAAATGTCACAAAAGTTTAAACATAATAAAATAAAATTACAATTAAAAATAATATAACAATAAATAAATATGACTACTATCACAGTATTTGAAAGACGATAAAACAAATATCGAATAGAAATCAGTTTCGTTAAAATGCGAAACAAGTTTATCCGAAACGCACGTTTAACTTCTGAAAATTATTTAACACTTTTGAAAATAGTTCAGATTAAATGATGAGTAAAGAGAAAACGTGTGTCTCGAGTGAATCGTTTCGGCTTACAATTATTTAAACAAAAATGACAAATTCAAGCGAAACACTTTGGTAATAACAAACTTTGGTAAACAATTTTTTTAAATTTTAAGCGCAATAATTTGAAATAGCTTAACGACTGTATACATTTTTTGCTTAAAATTTTTCAAACGAAACAATTGTCGAATAATTAGCATTAAAATGTTATCATCAAAAAGGAAACATTAAGTTAATTGCAATTATTTCTTACAACATGTAAAATAATTCTTAAAACAATAGATTTTAATTGTATTTAAGTTAATTATGCAATTAATTATTAATGAATAGGTAGTTCATAACATGTAAATAGCATGCTTTAGTTTTTATGTCAAAAGTATTAACCATATATAAAATTTGGTGTAATATATTTCCAAATGTATTTACAAATTGCAAAAAACACGAAAACAGAGCTAAATTTTATATAATAAAAATTTCACTGAAAGTCAATCTTTAAGGCAATTTGAGAATAGGTTTTCTCAGTGAATGATAAAGTGCTTCAAAATGGGTTTAATGTCTTAATTTGTTTGAAAAATTGAAAAAACTCCAATATATTATAGCATATATAGCATAGTATATATACATATACCATACACTTTAAATATATATCTTCATATACTGTACATATAAAAGCAATTAATTTACACACAAAAACGGAAAGCAATTTTCAAACTAATAACGCCATCGTTAGCACCAGTCTTCGTCGTCGTCGTCGTCGGTATCGATTTGATCAGTTGGTAAAGTCCTGACGGAGGCAGCGATTCGCTGGCCGTCGAGTGGCGGACCGCCACCTCTCAGCGAAGTGGTGGGCGGTGTGGGCTGTTCTCTGCGCTTTGAGCGACTCTTTGCTGGTTTGTAACCATTAGGCAGAGGAGATGGCAATAGTCTCGCTCTGCTATCGTTAGCGGCGTTCATGACGGACAGAGCGGACGCCGAGTCATAAGTGGGCGGTGGCTCTTCTCGCCATGGATTCAAAGTGGGCCCGCCGTGAGTGTAAGGCATTTGGAGTGACGGCGCCACGACTGGCGGCTGAGGCAACTCGCGCGCCACTGGCGGACGTTTGCCGGAGAGACAGCCGCTGCTGTTGGCCCGACCGATATACTTGAAGGGAGCCAACAGCACGGACAGGCCGTGTCCGGCGAATGCCGAGCCATTCCATGGCGGCATCGCCTGCTGTAACGGTTTGGTCAAATGAGTGGGCGAGGCGTTCAGTTTGGGAAAGTTGATGCTTCCCGGCGAGCGATTGGGTATTGTCGGCGAGTGTGACACTAGTGGAAAGTTAATATTCTCTACTGATTGCACGGCAAGTCGTAGGGACGATGGCTTATTTGGCGTAGTTGGCAAAAGTCTGCGCTTACCAAGTCTAGCGCTGACACGCGACCGCTGCGACCGATGCGACCGCTGCACCGGCAGGCTATGCGCCGACGACGGACTCGGCGAACGAGACCTTTGCTCCAACTGAGTCGTGCCGTAATACTCCGTTTGGATCATATCGAGTGGGTTCGGACTCGGCGTCCGAGACTTCTTTCTCAGCGGTCGCGCATAGTCCGGACTAATACTGCGACTGCGCTGCTGTTCGATCGGTCCGCGCCACGGCATGTGTCGCTTCTTTCGGCTTCCGGTCTCGTGTCTGCTCGGCGAGCGGCCTAATGTTGGCGAACCAAGCCATTCGTCGCCTCGCAGTTTTGCTGTTTGCCAAACAAGAAAATCATTTGTAAACCTTGAAAGAGCACGCGCGGCATACCTCTGGCTCTACCCTTTTTCGATGTTTCGTATTTAACGATGTCGACAATATCTGTGACCGCATCAGAAAAGCCGACATCGTGGGGCTCTGGTCTTCTCGGCGACGCTGAGCGTCCAATCGGGGTCGGAGATCGAGCTCTGGCTTGAGTGGGAGACGAGTGTCGATTGGGCTGCACTGACGGCGAGCGAGATCTTCCGCGCCTAAACGAGTGTTGGTCGAGATGCAAATGAGAGGATAGCTGTTGAGCCAACGCGGTCACCAACGGCTGGTCCTGTAATGCATGCCATTGTCAAACAAAATTAAAAATTGTTATTATGTCATTCAAATTTGATTCAAGTTCAGTGCAAATATTGATTTGATATTAACAACAAACGATGTGCGCCTAAAAATATTAAATAAGAAATTGAATGACTTGTAATCATGATTTAAAGGATTCAATTCAATCACAGGTTATGGTTATGGTTGGCATTCGCTTGAATATGATATCTATAAGGCATAAGGCATTCGTCACGATGGAAACTAAAAATGCAAACTTCACATTTGTTTAGCGGTTATGGTATTTTGGGAAAATACAAAATACAAATAAAAGTAAAAGAGATAGAGATTGAGGGCATTTGCCGGTCTCTAAGGTTTGTCTCACATCACATCTGAGTTTTTTGTTTGTACTTAATAAGTAACATCACTCACATCACTTCTACAATCACTTCTACACGAACGATCATAATGAGCACTACTAGCGTCAGCAAGTATATCATCTCCTTGTCCTCTAATTGCCGCTAATTCAAAATCCTAAAACAGTTATCAGTAGTAAATTGTAAATAAAAACTAAATTTATAGCATATGTAACATATGGTAAAACAAAACTTAATAAAAACGTTTGAATATCGAAATAAAAATAAATTAAGCATAACGACAGACAACAAAAAGATGAACTGTTTCACCAACACATTACATAAAAATTAATTGATAAAATGCTGCGGACAAGTGAGACTCTACCGCGTTTGCTACAGTTAGAGGTAATTATTAGTTATGGCTGCTATCATTTAGGATAACAATACTTCTGGTTTGTTGCGCCGCTTATTTTACGAGCTCTTTTGGTAGCATTCAGTATTTAACAAGAATTTGTTTCCATAATTAAGTTACATATGGTTAAATAGCTTATTCTTAATATCTTTATGTATCGTCTATTTTATTATCAACTATTTATTTTAACTATCAAATAATTTATTACTTTCTACTGAATGAATTAAAATCATTGGTCAAAAAATTATCGGAAATAATTTATATGTTTCAACGATGTATTAACATAAGGATTATATATGTGATCTCTTGAAAGAGCCAAAAGATGCACAGCGAAGCGCAACAATTAGTCCAGACAGTCAATTGTCAGCCCAACAAATTAAGCCACAATAACCAAAGGATATTGAAAAATACACTACAATTACTTATGTTAAACAATACTACAACATTACTGAAGATAACAACATATTGTTAACTACTTAACTACGAATATGTATTTATGTTACAATAAGAGAATAAAATGCAATTGAAAACATGGTTTCGACCAACAAATTAGGTTCTCATCATTGATTGGTGTGCACTCTCGAAGCCATTCAATATATTTATGTATTTACTCATAAATAATATAAATACCGAAAAAGTACACTTTTACATGACATCCATAAACGACTGGACAGAATACTAGTCTCCCTACAAAAATACTGCACATGCACTGCTTTGGTTCACAACACTTCAATCAGACCTGAGAGCCCAAAGGCTCAGCATTTTGGTGAGTTTTTCTCTCTTTTTTTCGACGACGACTGCTTCCGCGTCTCATAAAACTGAAACTTCTCTCCTTTTGACGATCTTTATCTGAATCGCTATAAAAGGAAAAAACATTTTAGTGTTACCATTATATGAGACATTAAACGCAATGTTTTCGAGATGTTTTTTTCAATTATTAATAATACAAACAAAAAAAGTTTGGTTACCTATGGATGGAATCCTTAAGCGATTCCTTCCTTGTCTGCTCCTCTAAGTGTTGTTCTTCAGCTGCGCGCGAGTTTCTCACGGCACCCATTAAGCGTTGCAAAAGCGAGGGCCGCTAATGAACGATTGATTTATATGATAAATAGAGCTTTACTTTAATTAATTCAACAACTATTACGACCATAATTTCTCACTTATTAAATCTTTTTTCTACTTTTACAAACAATTAGTATATTAAATAATTGTGCCAATTAATGCCATATAAGAGGGGCAGAGATGATGTGATTGACTAGTGATATACAAAAAATGTATGTTTCATTTTATAGTCTAAATTGCATTACAAAACTTGATTTGATTTTTTAAGTTCAAAATTGCTAATTACTCACAAACGTTTTAGTGTATAATTTTGCTGATTAAGTATAATAATTATATAATGATAATCTATAGCGATAATAGCGTGCAATACAAAGAAACAGCAGCACTACATAACTAATATGGTGAACATCAGTATTTCTTACAATGATATACAGTACTCATACTATGCGCGAAAAATTAAATTCACTTCAATTTAAATGAATTAATTAAATTTTAATAAATAAATTTAATTCAATAAATTAGATTCTATTAAATTATTTTTATAATAATTTAAAGATTTTCTTAAATAAATTAGTAAATTCACATTAAATTATTAGTGAATTCAATTGTTTTCGCAACTCTACCAATACATGATAAAGCTTTACAATCAAAGTGTTTCAAAGTAGTGCATGCGATAAGTAAGTAATAAAAATGCATATATTTTTATTTAAGCATACAATACAATAAAACTACAATTAGATGTAAGAGACAATAGAATGAGACAAACCGCACAATAAACGACAAGCGCACTAATACAATATAATACGATATAATACAATATACCATTTAGAAAAGCTAATTATTAGCTCTTTTTTTTCATTTTTATTACTTGTCTAAATTAATTTCAGTCAACTTGCATATCAGGTAGTAGTGGGCAGACAGCAAAATTTTGCAGCGTGTAATTATGTAAAGCGAGATTATTGATCAGATTGATCAGAGTGTTGAGTTAACTAAATTAAATTTTTATGTTGACATCTCTATATTTTACATTCATCTAAAACTATATAGAATATCTTATGTAACATAATCTAATAATGCAAGCAAATTATAAGCAAAATGTTGACATTTCAAAAAAAGTAACTCGAAATTTTGTAAAACTTTTTATTAAATTTTTATAATCCAATTAAAAATAATCCTTTAAAAGCATCTTTTAATTCTAAATATTTTTAAAAATTAATCGAAAATAAAATAAAACATGAAAATTGTGTTTATTGCAATTAGTTATTGCATAAACTTACGTCTTTTTTAAGTAAAAAACTTTTTTGCGAAATTCAAGAAAAAGCGAGAGAGAGAGAGAGAGAGAGCCAAATCAAATAAGTAATAAGTGTTATACAAAATTGAATCATACATGTGATGACAAAATTCAGTGCTAAAAAGCAATTAACTTGAACTTGTGTTCACTTGTATTTCTCTTTCGAAACGAAATTAAGCAAAAAAGAAAATCTCCCACTACTACCATGACATATGTTACAACTAATGTTACTTATCTAAAGATTAAGTCTAGATTAGATTTAAGGTAAAGATTTTTAGGAGAAAAAAAGAAATGGAAGTGTGAAATGAAATGAGCAAAATATCTGAAAAGGTTAAAAGTGCTGAGAGATGGTAGAGAAATCTATACACTACCGCTTCTGTAGGAAGAAGAGAGTTCTTTTCCTGCAAAAACACCAATACAACACAGTTAACAAGCGTTACTAAATACCAATGTTAAAAGCAAATACTGTCAATTGGAGAAGGAATGGACTGTTATTTCGAAGAGAATGGAAGATATAGATTGGAGAGAATTAGAAATAATTATGTTCTCTATTTCAACATTTAAAGCATTACAACGAAGCCATGATTATATAATTATCATTCCTGACTCAACTCCAACTTAAATCAATTAACTTGTAGTCCATTATTGAGATGGATCTTAGGTATTGTTTTAATGATACACTTTAAGGAATGGGTTTTGTTTTGATGGGGAGTAGAATAAAGTATTATTATTTATTATTAATAAAGTATTTTTAAATTTCAATAATTAAATTAACATCAAATGACTTACAGACAAACCAACGCCAGGTATTTGTCCGAATCGAGTAGTTTTCCAATTTTCTAGTATTAAAAAGCCAGCATAAATTTTGCCGACTGTCAATCGACCGTTTTTTAGTTCTGCAAAAAAATGACAAATAAATATATTTATAATATATATATATATAAGAAACGAAAATATCGATTTTGAAATCAAAAAGATTAAGGCAGTGAAATCTCAATTCCGCTCTGATTATACTCTTAAAAAAAGTCTATCTAAAGAGTGGCTCTCAATTCGTACCATCATTTTGCGGTATGAGCTTATCGATCAACTTTTTAGCCTGGAGTGGCCATAATTTCTGGACCGTGTGTCGCAGCTCTTTGTCGGCCTGGTCCATCTCCTCGGCCGGTCTCATCTTAATGCTCAAATTCTCCCGAATCAGCGCAAACAATGTGGTGGTAAAGTTGACTTTGCCGTCTTCGGTGATCGGCATATTCATGCGAATCAGTTTCTACAGAGCAATAGATGTTATAAATGTCAGTCGTATAGCGCCTCAATAGTCATGAAACACCTTGTAGGCCAGTCTGTAGGGACACTTATTGCCAAAGCCGAGCGGAGGGTCCATATTCCTGAGCATGTCGTACATCTCCGAGTAGTGTATATAACCGGTGGCATTGGGATCGTATTCGGCCCAAACACGAATGTATTCGTCCAGATGGTGGGCGCCCAGGATTGACGAGTCACGAGTGAGGTAATCGAAGTTATCCATAATGACAGCCACGAAAAGATTTAGCATCTATTTTTAGTGGAATATAATTAGAATGTTTTAATTGCTTAATTATAGAGTTAAATGATTTTCTATCAGTTACGGTTCGCATGGAATCGGGCAAATAAATTAGTTATTCGTTACTTTACTTTAAAGCAATTGTTGTGGAGATTTAGCAAAATGCATAACTATTTGTGAAACTATAGAAATGGTTGCTTAAGTATTTGTATTTTAAAAAATTATATAATATTGTTATTGGAATTTAGGAATACAATATATATATTATAGCAACTATTCGGTGTTCAGAAAAGTTGTTGCTATATCAGTGTTTTGCAATAATCGAGTCAATCCATGATTTCAGAAACCGTTGCCATAATCGAAATTTGCTATAATCCGGTCTGCTATAATCAAATATATACTGTATCGCAATTTGAATTAATTATGCGATTGGAATAAATTAATTTTGATTCAATATTTTGTTCGCTGCAAAAAATATGGTTGATATGTATATTTAATCCGTAAAGAGTGACACCAAAGTCGACATCTCTTAAACAAAGATGACTATTGCCAGAGTATGTTGAGTTGCAATCATTTGCCACTCCATCTCAACTGCAATGTCAGTTTCCAATATAGTATTGCATTCCAAGTCATCCATTATTAGTAACTCATGACTCAAAGACGCCCACCAACTGATCATCACAGCATTAACACACGAGAGTTACATTTGTTTTATTATTTGCAAGTTTGGTGCACAACAATCGCATTTATACGCCCAATTTCCTCACTAACCGAAAGCATGATATAGTCTGACAATTACTTACGAGAAACGAGCAGAAAAATATAAAAGTGACAAAATAAGAATAGGCCAAATCGGATCCGCAATCCTTCGAATCGGGAGGCTTTTTGGAGGCGGCGTCGCAGGTCTTGTTGGACGTGCACGACAGCATAATGGACTGCCAGGACTCGCCAGTGGCGCACCTGAACATAATGAACAACATATTTGTTTCGGTTTGTGATTTGGGTTGCGTTTAGGTTCGAGAGAAATACGCATATCATTGTCTTTATCTGGAATTTGTGGATGTTTTGTATGAAATGGAAAAAGAATTAATTTTGTGATATTTAACAAAAATAATTGATATTAAATTTCATCGATTATTAATGCAATTATTGAGGAGTGAATGAGTTTACGAAACGTGTGATAAAGCAATTGCAGGCAAATGCGAGTAAATAAAAGAGTGTGGTGTGTGTGAAACGATAAATAAATAAAAACTACTATCAATATTATGGCTGTGATCACAGGGATTTCAAAACCGAAACTCAATGGGAGTATGAAGAGAGCAAAAAAAGCAAACTGACATTTAACTATGAACTCTATAAACTATAAACTCTAAACTACTTGCCTGAAGAGAAGCATCAATCCTTGAATGAATGTTCTAAAATTGTTATGCCGGGATAATTGAAACTCAGAGCTCGGAACAGGAGTTATTGATATATTACCAAACACCTAAAATTCAATGCGAGGGAGCGTTTTAAAGGAAACTAAATCACTACTACGAGAAAATATAACGTATCACAATCAGCAAAATTAAATTCCAATATATAAACACACATATCTTATATATAATTTCGTTTCGTCTCTTCGTATTCGCGTTACATTTAATGACTTTCACAAATTGACGGTCACAACACGTTATCGCGGCAAGACTTATGAGCTAATCATAATTAAATGTACACAACAACGACATACACACTAATTAAACATAAGATATAAATCACAATCTATGCATAGTCTACAATTACTTTTCGGTTTCTTTATTTTATACAAAAAAATGTCTTACAACTAAATTCGGGCAGAACTTGTCTTTTGAACAATTGTAAAGTTTACCCTTAAAATTGAATATTAATATTTGAATATGTAATAAATGTGTTTACCTCTATAACGCCAATAACGGTATGATCAATGATCCCCTAAAGACTCACCTAAACAACAGTATTAGCGCATTCAAGAAAGTGCGAAAGTTGGTGTGTCGATTAATTTCGGACTCGGGCTCAAAATCCATATTACCAAACACCTGCGCCATTGGTTATTAATTTGATTTTAAAATATGTAGCAAACAAAACATTCCCGTTTAGAAATGTTGGATAAAATTACGTGTACTTGTTTTCTACTCACTAGAACAACAACGTTTCGAATATATTTACTAATAATCACGACTAATCCATTCTCATTACACCTATAAAACAATAAACTTTAAACTAAAAAAGAATTGGCACTACAAGACGACCAGGTATTGGTATTGGTATCGCTAATCACAAATTTTTCTCAGCCAAACCAAGGGATTCAAGGCATTAAAATTGTAACTATAAGTTTGTGGTTGACATACAATCGTCTAAAGGGAGTTAATAACAAACAGCGTTAAATTCAAGACTATGCGCTTAATACTAATTAGTAAAATACAGTTCTACTATACCACTATAGCCTCTGAACGAGAATTAGCTTAATACAAACTAACGACAACGCACTTTTTACAAAAACATAAAAACTATGAAACTAAATTATACAATTAATAGTTAATGTGCTTATTAAAAATTTATACCTGCATTCCTATAATTGCATAAATAAAGAATAGCATAGCGATAAGCAAACAAACGTAAGGCAACGCCTGCCAACAAACGAGAGAAAAAGAGTATTTTAAAACTTTAGTTCAGTTAATTTTTACAATTAAATAAAATGCTTATGGAAATGGTCTCACTCTTAATGATTGAATGAATGTCCAGAGGAGTATTCGGATGGTATACCCCTGGCGTAGAAGTTTAATGAGTCGAGCGGCGCGAAACAGTCTCAAGAATCCAACGCTCATAAATGGAAAGTCCTATATTTTTAGTTAATCATTAATTACTTCCACGTAAGATATTAATAATTTGCGACAATTAACGAGATGATCAAAATAGAATTGATAACAATTTTGCGAATTATTAAAAGACAAATAAAAGCAGTCTAAAAGCAGACAAATGTAAGCACAAGTATTGTTTGCGCATCAATTTATACAAAAAAAAGTTATTTAAAAAACTTTTTAAAAAACAAAATAAATGGCGTCATACTTGTCCGATCTCTAAGATAATGGCATCGATCACACTCCCGACAACCGTTACGAAGTCAAATATATTCCAAGAATCCTTAAAAAAATTCTTTTGTTTTTTTTGTTTAACATAGAAAGAAGAGAGAAGAATAAGTGAGATTCAAATAAAACAGACGTATAGAGAGAACGATTAAATAAAGAACAACGAAACGGTGAAAAGCGGTTACAAATTTGCTGCATATGTTTCGCTTACATTAGGAAAACACTTACAATAGAAGATTAATAGTAAAGTTTTGAACGACATAAAAAATTTGAAGTTGAGATTATATCATAAATTTATGTCATAAAATCTTATTAATCAAATTATTTTCTATGTATGAAAAAACACTGTAATAATACTTTATTTAAAGCCTATTCACTAAATTTACGTTAAAATAAATTTATTTTTTAAAAAATATAAATATAGAATATAATTAAAAATAAGCTTATATTATAAATAACGTGAAAATGATTAAGTATATTATAGTTCAAACCTTGCATCCCAAAGCGATTAGTTTGAGAATACACTCTAAGAGGAACAACGCTGTGAACAATTCATTCATGTAGCTTAACGTATCTATATAAGCATGATCTGCTTGGTCTGCATTATCTGGATCGTGATACTACAAAAAAGAGGAAAACAGGAAAAAATGCATCCAACAATATGGCAACGATTAACAAATTCCATCTTTTAAAGTTGGACTTAAATTAATAAATTAAAAATTACTAGTTATGAATTTTAAATTAAATTACGAAATTCAAAAATAATTATTTGAAAGCGGATTGTGAAGGATTGCTCTAATTTGGAATTGAAGTTTTGGCAAACATAGACATAGAAATATACAAATTAAATAGAATA
>JAQIYA010000748.1:0-17139 GCA_034699355.1 Microtritia minima
CATACAGTCACATACAATCGCATTTATTCATTTTCAATGCTAACCCCATATCTAGCAAAATATAAAACACAGGCAATAAATAATGTAAAAATGAATGTGAATCGGTTTGAAGCAAAGCAAGCTGTCGTCTGAACGCGTGGCACGTCGTCTCTCTGTTAACGTGTGCTGCAATTATAAATGCAAATCGACAAGAATAGGCATTTAGTTAATTGGCAGTGACTAAAGCCACTAAAGTGAGTAAACTGCGATCAGACAGCACAACACACGCCACTGTTGTGCGTTGCGTTGTCTTCACTCTTCCTCTTCAGTTTTGAGTTTGGTATCCGCGTTACATAAAAGTGCATTGAATTGATGAGGTCTATGCCTTCTCAAATGTTTAGCCTGGCATTCATCCCGTCAATACCTATACATCTCGTCATTAGTGATTTTGCCCTTTTCGCTATTACGTCCATCTCATGAAATATCACTTATGTTAAGATTAGTTAAACAAAATCATTTGATGCCATTAAAAGTAATTTATGCGCATTCGAGTCATTATTTTTTAACATAAAGGATTTATAACCTCTCAATTAATATGCGTTTTTTAGTTGAACACCAGACATAATATTTTCCATCGACTATAATCGATGTTACGATCGTCTCGATAATAACGATTTTATCTCAGCGTTTTGTACTTACATTATATGTTTATTTGAGTTTGTTTTAAGAGACGCGCTGATAGTAAGTTAGACTCTGTTTAATTAGTACGGCATAATAAATCATATTTCCATTTTTAGTGACATGTTTATTAGTGAAAAATCTTGCCATTTTGTTAAATCATTAGAGAGCACTGCGGAAAACAATGAACACATAAAAGTTGGCCTTAATTAACATTTATGCAAATATTGCGATCGTGCCATCAAATTTCTAGTGAGCTTACATAAATTTCAGATGCGACTTAACAATAGTTAAGTTTTGCAAAAAAAAAATTCTTTAGCCGAGCGAAGACTGACTTCTGAATGTCTCGCGTGAAAACATACTAAATCAAAATGGCATTTGACGTCAGGCATTAATTTTTTATATGAATATAACAAAGTCATAAAATTATAAAATCCCTTTTAGTATACTTTTTTTGACAGAAAAAATTTACATAATTTTGTCGATCCCAGTGGTATTGAATAATCGATTTCTAGGTGTAAACATTTCACGAATACATTTATTTGGCATAAGAAACAAATATGATGTTTACGTTCAATGAAACATATATATCTTAAATGTTTATTTTATTCTATTCAGATTTGATATCAAAAATTTATTTTTGGCATTATATTATTATTGTTATTGTTATTATCCCTGAATTACCCATTTTTTATTCTTTATAAAAAAAAGAGTGATTCTCTTCCCCTATCATTAAGATAATGCTTTTCCATAATATTATCATATAAACAATTTTCTCTCAGGCATTACTTCGCATACGTGTACTTTGGATTGAATTTCGCTTAACAAAGCTTTAGTCACTTATCATTAGTAGTATTTTTTTTGTTAAACATTTTATGAATTGATTAACGAGACACGCATTTAATGATTTGTTGGCAATTTAAGTTTGACTTTTTTGGCTCAAATGTTAAAACTAAAATCCATTAAAATTATAAACCTGGTAAAAAATATCATATATAAAATATAGTCAGGAACATAGAAAAACAGATTTTAATTATAATTCGCTGTAATTTAATATTAATACTCAGATAATAAATTAATTTTTTTCATTTTAACTTACAGCTCGTTTTACATTGCCATTCATTAAAATTAATGTATTTATAAATTTTATAACAATTGTCTCTCGTAAAGAACTCGCGAACTTTAGCAAAATGTAAGCTTATTTCATATTTCAGCTTTTATATCAATATAATAATAATTAATCTCTATTAATATATGTATTATTTAGTTATATGCAGAAGTTGTAATTTCAATTAAAAATTTAATAAGCAAACAAGTTGTACGAAATGAACAAATAAATTTAATGACTTTTAACATTTTCCTAGAGAGTCGAAACCTGTCTAATGTACAAAATAAATTTAATTCATTATCATTTTAAATGCGACGCTATTAACCAAACAAAAATTACAACCAATAAATAATTTTAAATTCATATATAAAATCAGTGTTAGCGACTCTAATGAATGCTATGGGCTAAACATGTCTTTCTTAATTACAGCGCACATATTGAATATAGCAATATTGCAATATAGCTCTTATAGTAAGTGCAAGAATAGGCATTAGTTAATTGACAGTCACTAAAATGTAATCACGCGACTCTGCGTTCTGTCAAAAAGTCTTCCTCTTTTCTCAATTGTTTTTCGGTAGCCGTGTAAGAGAGGAGTGCAATGAATTATGGGGTCTATGCCCTGCTTTATATTGGCACTCATCCCATCGATATCTATAATCTTATCGTTACTGATTTTGCCCTTTTTTCAAGTAACTCGAATAAGTTTTAGCTTTTTATTTGAGAAGAAACTTCACTTCTATCTCGAATCGACACGCACTCACTCACAAAAAGACTTTTTCTCATAAAGTGCTCACAAAAGATAAATAGAAAAAAGGCGCACAATAAGTATTGAAGATAAGTACAAATACAATCTAATGATTAAAAAAGTAGATATTGTCGCAAAACGCGTAAACTAAAAACGTATTATTAGTTGAGAGCTGACTCTGAGAATCACTTTTAAAGTAGCAATTGGTTGATAGCAGATCTGACGCGAAATGATTAAACTGTGTTGTCCATCACGTACAGATTCCATCAGCAGGCGCTCGTCGAGGTGAAGATTCTGGAGCACCTCACCAAACGAGACAAGGACTGCCACCACAACGTCATTCATATGCTCGATTATTTTTACTTTCGAAATCATCTCTGCATCACATTTGAGCTGTTGGGGTATGTCATCAAATCAATTATTACGCTCTTTTTAAGCTTCCCTTTTCAAATTGGTTTATTTTTAATTTTTGATAAGTTTATGTTTTTTAAAGTTAAGTTTTAGTAATTTAGGCGCTAATATATTCCGTCATTTCCCTGTGCGTGTGTTTTGCGAGTTTGGTGACCATCTATTCTGTGAACATTTTTATCATTCACTGTTTATGCAAAATAAATAATGACTTAAAAGACGTAATGGGAAAAGGTTTTCAAAGCTGAGCTTTTGATTGCGTTAATACCGCATTAGTGTTTCTCTATTCACTTAAATTTTTTTTTATTCAATTTTGCCTTCAATTATATTTCTCTTTTCTTCTAATTCAGTGTCAATCTATACGAGCTGATCAAGAAAAATAATTACCAAGGATTTAGCGTCAATTTGATTCGCAAATTTGCATATTCGTTGGTGCAGTGTTTGCGTCTTTTGTATAAAGAAAATATAATTCACTGTGATCTGAAACCGGTAAGGACGACAAACCGATATTAAAATTGAAATCAAATACATATGTTATACTTCTAATAAGTTGCTTTGAATGAGATGCAGATATTCGAGATAAGCCATTATTTAAACTTATTAGATATCGTATTCACATAGAAAACAGCATATATTATACATAAGCATATACTCTACATCTTATATTATATATATTTTATAAGTTATATTATATATATTTATATCTTTTTTTTTGTGTAGGAAAATATATTACTTAAGCAAAAAGGTAGCAGTTCTATAAAAGTAATCGATTTTGGCAGCTCTTGTTTCGCCCATCAGAGAGTGTACACATACATACAGTCTCGCTTCTATAGATCACCAGAGGTAAGAAACAATTCCACTTCAATACTTCTCTTATAACCCTTAGCTATAGCCGCACATCATATTAGATTGTGACTTATTTTTTGTCTCGCAATTCATTTAATAGAAGAAAAGAGTAGTAAAATTTTTACTGAAATTCCCACATGACTTCAGTCAATGACGCCAAATGGTGTTGAAATTGTACAATAGCTCTACAATAGCTGTATCAGTTCAAACAATGGCAACGCGTCCACAAATAAAGCCTCGCTTTTGACAAAATAAACTGTTTTTCTCTCATTCTCTCTCTTTCTTTCTCTACCTGTCTCTGTGTCTGTCGATGAATGGGATATCAAGGATATGGCTCTTAACATTTGAGGGAACAAATGATATTATTATTTATGAATTTTCATAAACAGTTTTTCAAAACCTTCGAGTTATAATAAAATTGAAGCAAAAAACTTGCAGTCAATTTGCGGCCAAATTGCAGCGAACGAGAGGCAGACTTATTAATTGTTGAATATATTGCTTTTAGCGGTTATTACATATTATTTTTCTAAACAAGTTTATCAGAGCTTAACAGTTATTGATCAAATTATTACATACATATACACTTCTATTCACGAGTAAACATTTGCGTGGGTTTCTCTCTCTGTAACAGGTTATTCTCGGTTTGCCATATGGACCAGCGATCGATGTCTGGAGTTTAGGCTGTATTCTCGCCGAATTATACACCGGTTACCCGATATTTCCGGGCGAAAACGAAGCCGACCAACTCTCGTGCATTATGGAAGTTATCGGTAAACTTTTTGCTGCATTTAAATTTCATTCATCAAAATTCTTAAAATTAATTCCACAATTCCTTTATATTTTAATCTGATTTAAGCTTTTGATAACAACTTACGAGATACAGATTTTCCCAATACCCGATATAATTATTTACTTCTGCAGTAGCATTGATTATATGCCCGGAGGCGCGTGTTTTGAATTTTAAATGAATTATAGTGATATAAGTTTTAAGTTCTGAATAAAATTATTTTATTTATAAATGATGAAAAAAAGCTCAATTAGTTAATACTGTGCCGATCAGAGAGAGAGATAAAATCTATTTTTAATAGATAATTGATTTAAATAAAGCATTTTTGGAATATAATTAGATTTATGTAAAGTTTTGGTAAATTATATATTATTAAATTTAAGAGTTGATGCTTTTTAACAGATCGAGATGTTTAACCCGATAAATAGGGCTTAAATTTATTTGAAAATAACTCTACCAAACGGCTTGAAATAAATAGTTAAACTCAATTTTCTATTATTGCTGAAGGATATCGGAATTTATTGCATAATTAATCGCAATCTTTGAGTGCATACACTTCTTTGTTCAAATATTAATTAAGTGATTATTTTGAATGGATGTCAATAAAAGCTTAAAATATGTTATCGATGAGTGACATTTTTTCTCACTAAAGAAGTGCATTATTACCGATGTCATGATTTTAACCTAAATATTATTTTTTCAAAATTTATTAATTTTCTGCTATTTTTCTTACAACAGGCACACCTCCGATGGCAGTTCTCGAGGCATCGACAAGACGTCGACTATTTTTTGGTAAATTATTTACTTTAATTGCCTCATTTGAAGCAATTGAACTCTTCTAATAATTGTGTTATTTATTTCTTTGTGTGAGAGAAGTCTCTTTCGAGAGAGACTTCAATATCTTTAGAATTTATTTGGTAAAAAATGTTATTTACTTATTTAACATTTGGTCACATCAAAGAAAAACTAGTGTAATAGTCATGTTTGGACACATATTTTATTTTCTCTTAACTTTTGGTACATAAAGCTTTAAAAGTGAAATAAGTAAATATAGTATATATATATTGTCGTATAAAAGGCCGATCGATAAAGTGTACGCTACTCCAGAAGTGAAGTGAACTCTCAAAGACTAGCAAAGAGTTAGCGCCACAATTTTTTCGAGTTGCTATGCAACTCGAATTTCTCGTCAAATATATAGGCCACCAATAATGATGGTCTTCGTGCGAGTATACATGTATATATTTGATGCGCCGCACAAATAAGTTTTATTTAATTAAACACATAATTACTCTATTCGTTTTTTAAATTAATTTTAAATTTAATAAAAATTCTTTTTTGTGTGTGTTGTATATTTTTCATGAATAAATAATGGGTCCAATTATTGTGTTGACAATTTTACTCATTATTTATAGTTTGATACAAGTTTTGAATATAAATTAAATTCAAAGAGTTAGCAAAGCTGTTTTAATTTTGCACGTGTTTTCTAAAAACACATCTTATAAATAAATCTTTCGTTTTTTTAGGTCAGTTTCACGCATTTTTTAAATTTAGTATAATTGCTTGTTTTTCTCGAAATATAGACCCCTCAACCCTCGACAAATGGTAGTGTTAGCCAAAAACAAAATTATCTCCCAAATATAAATGTTGTCTATTTATTAACTGTAAAGTCCGCTTACGGATAGCTGTCAGGAGTTTTTGTATGCATCGAAACTATAAATTATGGGCTGTTTTTTCAATTTATGATTTGCGCTTTTTTATTCTGTTTTTTTTGCCTTTTATATCATTGCATTATAATTTTAAACTTTTCAACAACAAAAAAATTTCATATTTATTTATTTTTTTCTCGTACACATGAAATTGAAAATATGTCAATTTTTAGCACTGTTCAACATATTAAAAAACTAGAAAATATCTTAAAACTGACACTTATCTGATTATAGCTTTAGTGGTTTGAGTTAGTTTAAACTTCACATTTCATCTTCAATTTGATGTTAACTCGCATTTCATACGCATCATTGCTCTCATCAGGTTTATTAGCTAATGATTTTGGTTAAGTCATGACTTTGAAAGCTTTAATATGTGATGCGTGTTCTCATGCATTTTTTTCTTGTTCATCTCTCCAAATGCTGGCTGAAGTGAACTCAACATTTTTTGTAGCCATCGCTTCCCTAATTATTTGGTATTGAAAAGCAAACGGTTGTGCGATAGTCTGCTGCCCGAAAGAGCGGTCATTTCTGATTTATCGCAAATCCTTTACTCCACTCCAGTTTACTTCCGAATATGCGTTACTAATAATTTACCTTTTCGTGAGAATGTAATCAATTTTATTATGTGCGCAAATTGTGTTGCCGTCAAAGATGTATAAACCAAACAAATAATCAAATAGCATAAAACAGAAACCATAGAGGAGTGGGAGGCCATCATTGGACAATATCTGAAGCACTTGACTCAAGCAATTAAATTACGTTTGGCTTTCCTTTTCAAGAATTAACTTTCTTTAGTATTTGCTTTACTTGTCACTCGTTTCCTGAAAATTAATTAAGAGAAAATCAAATGTCTCTCCGGATATGAAAAAAGTGGAAATATCTGACTTAAACAGTTTAGCATTGAGGCCAAAATATTATTTTTATCGGAATTTTATATTTGAGTTTATTATTAATGCATTTTTTGTTTACTTTTTTAAGATTCGAAAGGGAATCCGCGAAACACAACGAACAGTAAAGGCAAAAAACGAAAGCCTGGAACCAAGCCGTTGAATCAGGCGCTTAACTGCAACGATAACGAATTTGTTGATTTCCTCAGCCGATGCTTAGAGTAAGTTTATGTCTTTTATCAGATATAATTTTCGTTCAGATCGATATTTTTCAATTTTATCCAAAACGCCATAAATGGAAGAGTAAATGTGTTTCTGTGAGGATTTTCTCAGGCTTTAGTGAGTGTCTGCTAAATTTTCGTAGAGTAAAAGCATCTTTAAAAAATGAAATATAAACTTAATAAGATTTAATTTTTTATTAACTCTCTATCAATATAAATTTAAGTTATACATTCTCATAAGCATTTTCCAATTGAAACGCATGTAATTAGTAAAAACTTTGAATATAAACTTTTTATGATACAGAAATATTAGTTTCATAATTATAAACTTATTTGTATTCAATTTTATTTTGCAATGAGTAGATTTCAATTAGAGTTTAAATTCAAGTCTATTCAAAACTAAAAATCTCAAAATATATGATTACTTTATTAATAAAGAAATAGTCGAAGAAATATGTCATAATTTAAACTTAATTAATAGATTACTGTGCAAAACAGAAAAAAGTTGAAGTCATTTGAAATCTATTCAAATGTTCGCATTGCTATACCCATTGCTATACACACTCGGTTTCACAATACACTCAGAAAGCATTAATAATTCGTTTGTTTATGTTTGACTAATTGCTGCGTAACTAACATGTAATATCGATCATATAATCTCGCAGATGGAATCCATTACACCGTATGACTCCAGACGAGGCGATCAAACACGTATGGCTGGCCGGACACGCTAGTCAAGTGGCCAACATGGTCAATATGGCCAACATTAGCAGCGCTAAACTGCACCAGCAAGACATGAGAAACAAGTCTTTGGCCAAATCGATAACAGTCCGTGAAATCGAGACGGGTATGCATGCACTCAGTTGTCAGTTTAATTCTATTAAACTGTTTATGCGCTCTTGTTTTTTAATAGCTAATGTTTTCTTGCATCGCTAATTTAATTTTGATATTTGTTTATTTTGAACCATTAGAACCAGTATCCAACTCAACCATCTATAAAGTTTACAGAACTTCAAACGGAAAGAGTTTGTGCGCCACACCAAAGAATAATAATAACAATTCTCTGGCCTTTAAGAAGAAAGGCTCGACCGGCTTCAGCCCATCGAGAATCACGAGAGCCGCGTCTGATGACTCTCGTTAGTCTAAATATTCATTAAATATAAAGTTTAATTTTAAGTTTAATTTTTTTGTTTTGACGAGTTAACGGTATATATCTAATGCGCTTTTTATCTCATTTTCTTATTTGGGTATCAACGCAGTGAACCTGAAGCTAATGAATGGCAAGTGCAGTCGAAACGGATCGGTGTTGACGCGATCGAGCGACGAGCCATTAGCCGATTCGGGAACTTTTTTACCGCCTATTCTTTAATGTAAAAAGAGTTTAGAAACAATTTTTATTTAGTTTAATTTCAGTTTTTTTTACAATATATACATAAACAAAAATGAAATAAATGGTGTCCATTTGATATTATAAAAATGAAAATACATTATATAAAATGCCATTTCTAATTATTACTGAATCACGTTAAATGCAAAAATGTTTGTAAACATTGTTATTATGCGAAGTATGCATTATTATTAAATGCTATACGAGAAACTCATTGTTCGCCCATCAAAAAAGTAAACACGAGAAACATTTGCAAATATTGTTATGACTTTTATCAAATGAAGAAAAATCTCGAAAAGCTGATGTTTGGCTTTTTTCAATCAATTTAATACAATAAATTGCACAAAACTTGATTATCGGAAAAAATTTTCCTCCAGCAAAATCTATTGATCACTAACTGCACGAACCAAACTTGAAAAAAAGTCTTGAGATGGATTTATTTGTAATAATTGGTTATTGAAACTACAAGTTGAATATAAGTGCAAAAATGGAAAGTATTGTACTTTTTAAGAGGCGAATTCGAGTAATGTTTGTTTGTTAATTGTTTGTTTTCTACTTGAATATCGATTAACTTCATTGTTAAAAACATTTTTGATTTTCTCTATCAAGTTATTGTTAAGCGCACGAAACCATTGACAATATCAGATTTTGAAACACTTTTTATTATTAACTTGTAAATAAAAATTGGCTAAAAGTTTGGCAAATCAATAAAGTTTGTGACATTATTACGAAACAATTAACTTTTGTGAACAGTCTCTTATCGCGAAGCAATTAAACTAAATTTTGAAAACTTTTTCAAAAAACCAAATCAACTAATTAGACGCTCAGAAAACGAAATTATGGCAATTTTAATTACGATCTTCAGAGTTTCAACCAATCCGACGTGAATTATTAATTAGGACTGCGAATGTTATTTATATGCTTTTATTCCTATGCAAAAGTGATTAAACTTTATTATAGGCAAAAAGTCGCTCTATATATGGAATAAAGATTATGCAATTTTAAAGAGCATATTCAGCTGTTGCTAATTAGCACGACTGTCATTATTTGTTTGTGCTAAACAGTAAATTTTATAGTATAAATCTAAATTTAATTTCAAGTGTTTATTATTGTTATTTTCTTACTTTATTTTAGTTTAATCTTATCAGTGGTCTAGATTTGATAATCAGTGTAAATTTCATTTTTACAAAATCAAAATTAAGCTTATTATTGTTATCAGCGATGGATAATTAGGCTTAATAATTATAATTATAAATATTAATAATTTAATTAATATTTTTAAATAGAATAAAATAAATTTAAAACGATTGATCTGTTATGATTGAACTGATTTGGATTTCATTTTACTTGTATTAAAGAGGAACACACAGGTGTTAAATATTGAGCATAAACGAGAGCATTGCTAGAGAGTAAGTCTAATAATAGCATTAAAATTTTTAAAATAAAAATCTTTAACAATACTTTTTAACAAAACTTTAAAAAACAAAAGGGCGAAGCGAAACATAGCGCTTATCATACTATAACAATAAAGTTTTAACAAACTTAAATCAATACAAAGCGCGAACGAATGTGTGCGTTGATAGACATGTCAGCAAATTCTCTCTAATGTTCATTAAGTTTATATTTTAAACATCCCATATTTGACCATATTTTATCACGATTTTTGACAGATTTGACATAACAAAGTAGTGAAATGAAATAATTTTGATTTTCATAGCATACATACAAGCAATCAAAGAAGTTTACTGTACACGCCCTCTATTGCATAGTTGAGTAAGTTATGTGATATCATACAAAAACTACTTTTAAATTTTATAATTATAAAAGTTTGTAAATGCTATTTAACTAACTTTTATCATTTGCAAGTTTGCAAAGTGAATATTGATTTCGATATATGCGAAGAAAAATTTAAGAGGTTAACAATTAATATGAAACAAAAACCAAACAAAAGCAAAAGTTATGGCAAAGAGCGCGACACTCGCACAGTTAGCCGCAGGCTATTTGTGCGCAACGCTCACATCGGCAACAATAGCTGACTCGACGCTAAGCGACAATGCTTTGCGTTCAATTGTATGATTACTGATTCACATAATGCTGGTCTCGTCAACTCATTATTGTCGTGCGGACACCACTGGAGCCACAATTGGGCGCATTTAATACAATGAAAACATGATAGTGAGCGAGATATTAGCAATAATAGCCATTATAGCGGTGCGATCGGTAGCGGACGCGGCCATAAGCTCGGCGTCGAAGTGGCCGACAGTGGAGAGTCGAGTGTCTCAGTCGGTGAACGAGGAGAACCGATACGTCGGACTGCCATCGCAGAGACCGGAGCGCTGTTATCGAGACGTGGAGAAGTGTGTGCCGCTCAACAGCACTCAATGTCTGGACGTGACGCTCCCCTACAAGTTCACGTCTGCCATCGCTTACAACTACTCCATAACGGAGGCGCACAACTATCTGTCCCAATGGCGTGGTCTTCAGGGTATACCCCAGTGCTGGAAAGCCCTGCAGTCAGTGCTCTGCGCCTCACTCTTTCCGCGATGCGATAACGACGCCAATCACGGTATGGCTGGAAATGCAGTGATTGTTATGCCTTTATAATACTTATCTTATTTTTGTTATTAACAATGATTTAAGTCACGAAACAGTGATCACAAGACGTTTCGATAGGCATATATGGCCATACATTCATCAGTTTAATTGAGCTCAATTTTTTTAAACTAACTAAGTTTACAACAATTATTTATGAATTTGGGAGAATTAGGAGTTAGATATCATATTTTGTTTATATTAAGCTAATTCGGAGTTTTGTATTAATACATTATTTTCTTGGGTGAAGTTATGTGTAGATAAAAATAATATACAATCGTTGTTAACAAAAATAAGTATTATAATGTGTTAAATTTTGTTTGAAATGCATTTATATGGCAGCCCTTATGCCGACGTACGAGATGTGTCGCTTCACTCGAAGTCCCTGTCGGCTAATCGACTGGTACTACGAGTGGCCCGAGTTTTTGCGATGCGATAACGAGATGCTCTTTCCGACCAAATGCAAGAACGAGTACACAGATCTCAAGTTCAATACGTCGGCGTTCGCCAAATGCGCGCCACCACTGGTCAACTCAGACGACTCTAATATCTGGTATCCGGGAATCGATGGCTGCGCTCTTCAGTGCCGTAATCCGATCTACTCTGAGGACGAGCACAGACGCATCTCGTGGTTTGTGTCGCACTCGGCAACGGTTAGCCTGATTGCCACGCTTTACGCTGTGTCCACATTCATAATCGATTGGCGCAGTTCTAATAGATATCCGGCTGTGATTATATTCTACCTGAACATGTGTTTTATGATATCCAACTTCGGTTGGCTCTTCCAGTATATCCTCTCGAAGGGAAAGGACGAGATTGTTTGCCGAGCGGACAATACTTCTCGTTACGAAGAGCCGCGAACACCGGAAAATTTTTACTGCCTTTTGGTTTTCTTTTTAATTTACTATTTTTCAATGGCGGCGTTGGTCTGGTTTGTGAACCTCGCGTACGCGTGGGATCTATCGTTTCAGACGAGTTCTTCTCAGCGCGACTCAGTTAACACGAAAGGCGCTTACTTTCATTTAACCGCTTGGAGTGTGCCGTTAATGCTCACCATTACTATTCTAGCGTTGGGAGAGGTATTTATTTTATATTTTTAATGCTGTGAATTTTTTAAAGCTTAACTATTTCTAATATATTATTAATACTAATTGTAACAAATCATTCTCTCTTACGCTCTGTTCTGCATCTCTTTTGGCTAAAAGTTTGCTAACAAAATACTTGGTAATATTTACGCTCTATATAACGAGATCATATAAATTAAATAAGTATAATAATTATCTTATTTTTCTGATAGACAACAATTAAGACACTATTCAGTGAATATTTCGAGACGTTTCGCTCAGCAGATCGCTTGTTCTTCTTCATTCATTCAATATTGAATTTTTGATTGAAATTTTTTAACTGACTTTAGTTTACAACAATTTTTAAGCATTTTGGAGAGTTAATTGCTAACATCATATTTGCTTATAAAACATAATCTGAAATTCATAGGTGAACCTATTTGAAAAATCAACAAATTTCAGACTAAGCGAAACGTCTCGAATTATTCACTGAATAGTGTCTTAATTGTTGTTAATCAGAAAAATAAAATAAGTATTATAATGTGTTTAAACAACTAAATAAAATACAAAAATTAAATAAGTGTCTACTTTGATGACAGGTGGACGGCGACTCGCTTCGTGGCATTTGTTTCGTTGGTTATCAAAAGCCTGTTATAAGAATCGTTTTTGTTTTAGTGCCGCTGACTGTCTCACTAGTTATAGGATGTTTTTACATGTTTAAGGCTATGCATACTCTCATTCGAGTGAAATTAATGAATAAATCCCAGAGTAATGTTAACCGTAATCGAAGCAAAAAGATTGAACACATGATTATAAGAATTGGTAATTTTTTTAAAAATTTTTTATTTACAAATCGATTGAATTAATTTGCATTACTTTTATAAAAAGCAATATTTGTTATTTTCGCCATAATCGCGGTCATCTGCACCTATGTTTGTCATATTTACGAATTCACATCACTTTCACATTGGAAAGAGAGTCTCAATCTTTATATAATGTAGGTTTTATAAAATAATCTGACTTTAAAATCTAATTTCGTGATGCATTTAGTTGTACGCTCAGAACGCCAGCTCTACATTCGAGCTCAGATATGGAGGAATGCAAGGCTGACAAACGACCGAATTTAATATTCGTTTACTTGCAACTGATCTCATTTTTCGGCGCTGGAATCACAACCTCGTCGTGGGTGTGGACCTCAAACTCGTTAGCGGGTTGGAAGCGGTTCCTCATTCGCCATCTAAAACCCGAGCTCAACGAACCGATCCGAATCAAGCGGCACGAGTTGATCTCAAAAATGTTTAACCGACGCCATCAGTTAAGTCAGGGCTGTTACTCGCCAAGCATTCACTCGATGCATGACGACCCGGTCGGCATGAATTTGAATTCGGCCGTCTCGCAGGACCTGTCGGCCACTTGGGCGGCGGCGTTACCTAATTTTGTTTACCGAAGGGGTGGCATAACATCCATCAATACGCCAAACCATTATTTGCCAAACTTTGTCGGAACGCGACACTCGTCCACGTCTGATATCAGTCAACAGCGATCGTTTGACTCGTATGCCAGTCAACGGCGTTCGCTTGACTCGCAGATGAGTTTAGAACACTTGGAATTAGTGGCGATGGCCAGACATCAGCGCCGGAAAACCAAGAAAGAGCGCGAACGCCTTCTTAAAGCTCATGGCAGTCATCGTTCGTTTCCCTACCAATTGCCGGTTCGACGAGGAAGTGATACTTCTGGTAGTGTCATATCATCAGCTTTTGTTGCGAGAGGTCTAACAAAAGTGTCTAAATGTGAAACTAAGTCCACGAGTACTGGAGATCTGATAGCTTTACTTCAGCCTCAGCCACAAATGCAATTCTTAACTCCATCGTTGGCTCATTCTTCGTCATTAGCGCTTCACACTCATCCCACCATACCTTTCATATCACCTAAAGTGGTGCCAAAGCGACCGCCGATGCCGTTAGTGTCGAATTTTACTTTCACACACGGAATCAACGCTCAGTCCAATCAATTAGTTAACCCATTGCAAGAAAAGAGACGACCGGACAGTTGTGCGCCCACTAATAATGCAAATACTGCTAAACAGACAAAAGCGCCGCATTCGACTTCGAATGGCTTAATAACTCAGCAATCTTTTTCGAATCCGTTATCGAATTATAGTATTGGTTATATGAATGGCGTGAATTTTGCGACTCCCGTGCCGTCACTTAATTACTTCAACCCATTAAATCCATATTATGGTAATTTGATGGCAAACAATCATCAATCGGGTGCTCCGTTTGCGGGTTACGCCAATTTCATGCCACCGCCGCAATACTCGACCCCACCATTGCCTGCACTGCCATTTGCTCAACAGTTCGCGTTCAACGGAATGTCAACTCACTTCAATGTTAACCCTTTGGTGACTCAACAATGCGCTAATTTACAAGAAGTACAATCGATTATTAGAGAACGCGAAGCATTTTTGCCATTAATAGCGCCAATGGATAGTTCGAGCGAAATCGGAGATTTCTTTCCTATACAACTCTCAGACTCGGAAGGAATTTATTCCGATGGCGTTTCGCGTAACGATAATGTGGTCGCGACTCAACGTATTGTTGACGAACACATTCAGAGAGTCGAGGCTGAAGTAGAGGCTAAGACTGGCGGTAATTCGGGCCAAAATCAATCCGTTTGTGGTATCGGAGATGCAATCATTGGAGAGGTGTTAGAAATGAAACAATTAAAGTCAAACGCAAAGTCCGAGAAACGCAAGAAAAAGAAATCATCGAACAGAAAGAATCGGTCCAATAGTTGCGCTAATAATGGACACGTTATGGTCAATGAGACAATCGCTCGCAATAATAATGGCAGTGAAAAAGTGATCAATAATAATGATAGCAGTGTTCAAACTAATGACAAATTTCCACTCAACGAGTAGTGAGTATTTGTTTTTGACTGTGATATCTAAAGACTTTAAATATATTTATTGTTTATACATTTTTTATGTAGTTTTAAACTTGTTTTCGCATTAAAAAACACAAAAACATTTGTATATACATTGTTTTCAATTTCTCTTGATTAATGTTAACACATTAAAATATATCGCATACTTTTATTATATTAGCGAATTTTTTTGTAAACTTTTTATTTGAACATTTAAATTTTATTTATAACTAGTTTACTTAATATAACCCCTTATTTCATTGAGCATATGTTTTTATCATTTTCAATTAATTTTATAATTCTTATTATTTTTTAGTTATAATTTATAATTTTTTATTTCTGAGTTTGTGTAATTGAAAGCAAAATATAAATTTAGAAATATCTTTTTAATATGCTTTAAGTTCGACTTTATTAATAAAGATTACTCGTTTGTGATTGAATAAATCAAAAAACCGATTACCATTACCGTGACTACAATTCCATTAGCGTTTCATTAGCGGTCACTTTTTCAATTACAATACAGTTCTACTGTAGAAGTAATGAAGTCATTCTTTTCGATCCCTACTCCTTGTCTTCCTTTACTATCTCTATTTATTCATGTTTAAGCGCTCCTTTTGCTCTTAAACTGAGACTGAAACTTGAGTACGCTTTAGTTTTAATGATTTCTTTACTATTGAAATTTTATTCAACTTTTTAAAAAATAATATGTATTATAAAACTCCAACTCTCTCCCTCTCTCTCCCCCTCTCTCCCCCTCTCTCCCTCTCTCTTCTCTCCCCTCACTCTCGCATTTATTGTTTTAACTTTGCCTTACCTGTTGCTCCGTTGTGTGTCCAACGAGGTGAGCGCATATAAATTAAAAACCTCTTTGTTTTCTTGCAGTTAATCGTCATTACTTTGCTATGTCTTTGCTAAGTGTTACACGATTTTTAAAAGTTAATATGATTAAATTTACATAATTATTGTGATTTAAAACGTATTAGTTTTTAAAAAACTATTACAAAATTAATAAATAAAATTTCTTTAAACTATCAAGTATTGAAAATAATACGTTTGCAAAAAAATTATAATTTTATTAAAGTACATAATCTCTGTGCAAGTTATGTCTCGATTAACAAATTGCAAAAATTATAATCAACAACAACTCAAAATAGCTCAACCGATATTAACAATCATAGCCAACACGACAAACGTCGCATATTAAAAATTTTACTTTTTATACACATTCTATTTATTAAAAAATTGTAAAAACTTTTTATATTAATATATTTGATATACAGTCACATCTCTATAATTTCACACATTTGGGGCCGAGAAATGTGTTAAATTAAAGAATGTGAATTTATAAAACTAATTTAACAAATTTATTTTATGTATTAAAATAAATTACATTATTTATAATTAAAATCAAATTTAGGCATTTGATCTTTTAATTTTATGAATGAATCTAAAACAGATTGAATTTTTGGTAAAATTTTTAATTGAAATAAAAAATCTTCAGTTTGTTTGTATAAACTATTATCCATTCAACTAAATGAGATTATATTTAAATTATTGTATTTAATCTATGAATTGTTTGAGCACATGTGTGTGAGAGTGAAAATAAACAAATGTCAAATTAAATAATGGGCCTATAGTTGGGCTGATAATTGGAGTGAAATTATGCAGCTTTGACTGTATATTCAAATAAACTTCAATTGGAATTCAAATAATTGTTAACACATTGCAGAACTTCGTCATAATTTTCAGAGAGAAACGTTTTATGGTCGCCATCGATGACCACCACATCGTATTTCCCAGAAGTTA
>JAQIYA010000749.1:0-17130 GCA_034699355.1 Microtritia minima
AGCATTTCTTTGTTGGACGTGCTCGAAGACTGCCGCGCGAAAGCAACCATTCGTAATCGGAGAGAGACACTCAATTGCTTTACTCGCAACTGTTATCAAAATTAAATACACACTACAAAAATGCAATGTATATATTATAAACATGTTTACGCCAAAAAAATTAAATTATATTGAAATACTTGAATAAATAATTAAATATTGAATATTAAATATTGAATTGAATTAAACTGTAAATTATTGAACTCGAATACTATAAACGTTAAATCCATAACATTTAGCATCGGATGATTTAATCTGAAACATATCAACAAGTGATGCAAGTAAATTAAAGTTGTGATTTTTCGATTGTTTTAATAAATTTTGCACAGAAGAAAATTAATTTCTAAAAATGTTTTATTTTTATTACTGTTTTATATTATTAAATAAAGCATTAAATAAAATAAAATTATGTTTTTGATAAAATTAATTTGATATTTCACAAATTATAAATAAATTAAATTAATTGATAACATCTTTTGATAAATTATAAAATAAATTATAAAATATATATAATAAAAATTGAAATTATTATTTAAAATATATTTATAAATATATTTATATATTACATGATAATTATTTTTGAATTTATTAAAAAATCGTGAATTTTTATAGTAAGAATTTAATCGAAAGAAAATAAGGCACAATTATTTTTTATGACCGCTCACTGTTTTAAATTATACGATCATAATCTATATAAGTTATTAAATTTGTTTTAATGCTATCACGCGATCAACATGTGAACAAAATAATGCAGACTAAGTAAAAAATTATGAAGAATTTATACTGTATTACACAATAAAATTGCTTAAAAAGAGTTTATTATATTAATAAATTACAAAAAACCTTGATTCAAATATTTTGAAATTTTATAAATTAATAACTTAATATATTTAAAATTAATTTTATATAAAATCAAGACGATTGAATAAGTTTAGAATTAGAAATGGAATATTAAAATATTTTTTAAAAAAATATATTGTTATAAAAATTTGACAAATAGTGATTATAACAAGAATGACCATTCAAATGAGCTGATTTTAAAATAATTTTAAAATCAGCTCATTTGAATTCCAATTATTGGTTTTATAACTCAAAACATACATAATGTTAGCGCTCACTTCGTTCGACCTTAATTGTTGTAAATTAGTTTAATAATGCGCTTAAATTTTTTTTCTAATAACACCAATAGTTATTATTACAATAGTATTATTACAATTGCAATAGTTATATTACACCAATAGTTTCCATTTAGTGATACCAAACTAAAGGCCTAAAATAGCATTTTAATCTCTAATGTCCAACTTATATCACTTCTTTGACACTTTTAAACTCTATTTATGTGACACTAAATTTAGCTAACTTGTGGTTCTTTCCCTCCAAAGGGAGGACAGCTAACCAGCCTGACGGACATCTCAAATCCATAGCTAGCTTTTGTAAAAAAAATCAAAATCAGCTAAAAATTTTACTTTTTAATTTTATACTTTAATGAATATTTATTTAATTTAATTGAAGTATTATCCATAAATTACTTAAATTTATTGTACATAAATTTTCTTAAGTTTTAGATTATATAATTTTAAATAAATATTTACACTGTCTATCAGTAATTCTTAAAAATACAGATACAAGAAAGAAAAATAAAGATTAAAGAAAATTTCTAATAAAATAAAATTTCTAAACTATTCGTCAATTTCTTGACTCATTGTGATCATTGTCATGGTTGTCGAAGACATTATCGAAGAAAAGCAATCTATTAAGCATTTACAGTCTATTCATTTCAAATAAACCTTTTATGTATTTCTATTGAGACATCGCTGATAACATATCGAGAAACTTCGGTAATATTGAAGCCATTATTCAGCATCAGTTTGGAAGGATTGGTTGGAAGGGACGGATAAATTTGCTTAAACCACAACGCGAAAGGAAGTGGTCCTTAAAAGTAAAAATGAATTAATAAATGTACTTCTATATAAATTATTCATATTTTAAATTTTATATTTGCATTAAATGAACGTTTAATCTAAATAAAAATTATGAACAAAAATTTTAATAAAATAAACAAAATATTCTAAATTATATTTGGTTCACATTTTAATCATAAAAATAATTAGTATTTCAATAATAAGCTTAACTACAGTAATAAGTGTAATTAAATAACTTACATCACAAGTCTATTTCTGTATTCTGTAAAAGGCATAAAATTTATCTTACAATACAAGATACAAGATAAGGAAAACAGCATTTAATAGATACAGTAATATCACAAAATTTATTGAGAACATATTTAATTTATATAAATATATATTGAAAATAATTTGCATTTAAAATATTTTAATCAGTGATTGTTTTAAAAATTAAGATTTGTTTAAAATAATCTACAGATTTATAGTAAGTTAATAATAAAATTTATGGATTATACAAATTTTCATAAAAAATAATTCTTGCTTATTATGTGTCGTAAATGACAAACACAGATAAATGCAACAAATTTTCTCCACTATTTTTACTACAATTAATAAACGTAAACTTTAAAGTTATATACAAGAGAGAGCAAAAATATAAATAAAATAATTTCAATTATTGTCAGATACGTTATCTCTTGACCACCAACAGCAACAGCACGCTATGATCAGCAGAAACGCCACTGCAATGAGAATGACGTTAAGCAACCAAAACGCAAATATAAACAAATAATAATTGCAGTAATTATTCGCGTCCTTATCGTCATAATTGGCTTCTTTACTGTTGTACACCAGAAAACACACTATCATTAGATGATTAAGAAATTAATTTTCATCATTTAATACAAAAAAAGTGCAATTGATATAAACGTTACGCGAAAGAAAGGCGAACGCGGCGGCGATTTTGATGGCTATGATAATGCGGTTGAGTTTGGGAATGGCGTCGGACTCGCCATTCATGTTTCGCTTCACGCTCTCCACCACAGACAGCGCAACATTGATGGCGCCGCACACCATCAGCGCGATCGGCAGTCCCGGCGAGTTCGGACAGTCGCGAACATACACCGCTCCTGACAACACGTGCGCACAGTCTGTCAAACTTATTCAACTCAATCATTGCTTAACGCTTACCCATAATAATCATAGCTATCTGTACGGCGTTTGCGACGATCAACGCTATTATACCCGTAACTAAAGTAAATAAATAATAAACAATATTTGATAATAATTGAGTTAACATGTGTTAACTCGAATGTTTGTCAATACTTGTGCCGAATAAGTAGGCGACAAGCGATTGCATAAAACCGATGTGACTGTTGGCCGCCGACACGTGAGTTATTTTGTAGATAATAGTGCGTCGCTGTGCCGGCCGTTCGCCGTCGGCCGAGAAGTGCCGGTTGAGGGGCGCCGTCTCGGTGGTGGTCTCGGTCGAGTGGCCACCGTTGCCGCCGCTCTCACCTTCTTTGCTAACGTCTACCGCCTTCTCCACGTCTCCCTCTTTGTCGGTCATGTTTGGGCCGTTTGTTTGATTCGAATGAAATAATGCGCACTCAATGAGTGTCACTGTTTATGTTAATGAAACAAAACAAGTGAAGTTTCATTGAGAGCACAAATAATGAAGTCTATAAAAAACAGTTTTCAAGTGTAAACACTGCAAATGCTATTCACGCACACATGCATTGCTATGATTGTTAGTGTGACCAACTGTGGCGACAATTCGTTCATTAAATACGGTAATGCTTAATACATTGTCTGTCAAATAAATATTCAATATATATACTAAATTCTTAATATTAATTTGAAAATTAGAGAAAAATTCTCTCTAATAAATTAATTAAAGATGCATTTTAATTCATACATTAAAAGTGAAATTCATTCAAATACTGATTTACATATTATTCGTGGTTATAAATTATTAAATCTTGATTAAGTTCTTCTAATGTTCATCTAATGTAGAGATATAGAGATTATAAAATGACTTAATTTCTATTCTGTAATTAATATTAATTTTTTTTATAGATAATTAAATAATTTATGTAAATTTAAAACTAGAAATCAAATCAAAATTAAACTTATCATTTAAAACTAATTAATGACACACAGTATGATATAATACAGTATTTATATATCAATTTCTAAATGTTTAAATGATAAATTGAAATTTGATTTGATTTGTTCACAAATTAAAATTACAATATTCACACAAATCTCAATTTGTGCGCAAAATTGCTCGATATTTATATAATTAGCGAAATACTCGACAGATGGTGACTGTGATGACGGCCAACGAGTGGTGCCGATCGAGCAAAACAGCTGTTTTGGTGACGACTATAGTAAATACACATACAGTGAGTGAGGAGAGAGAGAGAGAGTGAATCGTAATTATGGTTCACTCATCACAGTTAATCACTTGACAGTCGTGTGCGTCACCGCTATTATGGTTTGAAATACAGCTCATTGTCAGTCACCGCAGTCTTTCACGTCTTAAGCGAATAGACTCGTCATAATCGCTGACATCTCATCTCAATTCGTGCAATATTTGAAAGCGCTTTACTGGACGAGCAAATGATTATTTACTCAATCATCAGAAAATAACTCAAATCAAGTCAACACTAGTTCAACAAAATAATCAAAACTAATCCATTGATTGCAATCAAAATAGTTTGACAGCTCGTAATCATGTTTCACAGTCACTGCGAGACGTGCGTCAAAGTGAACAAGTGTTCGGTCAGCGCGTTGTCGGCCAACGCGTGTCCGCTCGTCCGCTGCGACAACGCCTGCTGTCCGCACACTATGCACGCCTGCAAACTCGGCGAACATCACCTCATATGTCAATACGATAAGGTAATGTCTGTACGCGCCTTAACTCAACTCTTAATTGCGTTTAACTCTTCAGGTTTCGTGTGTTAACGCCAACTACGGCTGTTCGGCAACGCTTGTCCGCAAAGACATAGCCAAACATTTGGTTCGTTGCGCCGCAAACGTAATCCACTGCACAGTGGAGTGGAATCGCTGGCCGATCCACACCCGCGAACGCCGGCTGACGGTGACCTCTCAGCTGTTACCGCAGTCGCTGGACGTGACACATCTGGACGTCGCGCTCGTTCTTCGCGATCAGCGAATGCTGAAGGAGTTGTGGACCGCAGAGAAGCGAACGCAGAGAGCGATGCGAAACTTTTTGACTCAAAAATATCCCGCCGTTCCGCTCAAAGTATTTACATCTTCATTATTACCGTTCCCTTTCAAGTTTGAATATTTACCCCAAACAGCCATACCGTGGTCTACATTTGTCCGACACTGTCAACAAAGATCCGTCGTCTTTGTCGTCGTCGAGTAGCGGCAGTTACGTGACCGCCAATCAGACGCCATCAGAGGAGGACATTAGCGATTCGAGTCCGTGGTCTGTCAACAATTCGCCGCCGGGTCTGCAAAGTTCAGTGTGCGCTAAACTGCTGGAAAACTCGACACACGCGAGTCACAAACTGAACCAGTATTGCGCGGCCAACAATAAGTTGGACTTTTCGACAATCATGGATCCGCCACAAGTTCTGTCTCCGTTACCGCCGCCACCGCCGCCGTTACCGCAGTGCAATCTTCTGTCGCTGGACATCAATGTTCGCACTATAGCCTCATATCAGCGCAAACCAAAGCTTATGTACACATTCCGCTGCGCTCAGGAGTTCCGGCGAGACGAATACGAATGGCATTATCGCAATGTTCACAATGACATTCACGGCGGTATTGACGGATGGATTGAACACCGCTGTCCGATATGGCAGTACGGCTGCAATTTCGTGCACAGACGCTGGAATCCGATGCCGACCGGCTCTCGCATTGTGTTCAACACGAATGTGGAGAGTTTTGGCGTTACTTATCCCGATCACTACGACAGGACTTATAGCGAAAAGCAATTGTATAATTTATCACAATTACCATTTGAGGTTTGAATTATTTTTATAGTGTTATTAATAGATTTTATTTTATGTGCCGAAAGTTTTTTATCATAATATTATTTTGGGAATTAAAAATGAATGACAAAGAAAAATTAAATTATATTTTTTTCTGATGAATAGGTATTACAAAATATATGCAGTCATTTGGATGGCTTTGCGTTCAATAACTTGTCGCTCACCTGTAAACGATTGCGTGACGTGTGTCGCACTTTTTTGGACAGTCGTGGTCTGGTTTCGCTTCAGTGGGAAAGAAAGATGAATGAAAATGGAAAATACACGTGGGATGTGGGCTATAAGGTGTGCCTCTTTTATGTTATTTTGTTTTAATTATCAAACGTAATTAAGACCTTTCTTTGAACCGTTTATACTTCAATCAAACATGAATATAGTGGGTTAACTTACTACATATAAATCATTATTAATGCATAGATAATATATAAACATATTTTATATGCTGGTAGCGATTAGTTTTTGTCAAAACACACTAAAATGAAATGTTATCTGCTTATAGAAATGATATTGAGAATTGAAAAACAAGCGCAATAATTTAATTTCACCTCAATATTCAAAATACAAATAGTTTAATTCATTTTTTATTTATAATTGAGACGAGATTTATTTGCAAACTTTTGACCATATTTGACATCCAGTATGCAATTGACTAGATTTTTAACACCGTATTCCAAAGCCAATGATAGAAGTTCTTCTCTTTCTTTGATGTTAAAATCGTTGAGCGATATTTTTCCCGAATATAAATATTTGATAAAGTTTTTAAACACAAATGCGGACGCATTTTTGATATGTATTTCTCGTCTGCAGTTAACCGTCACATTCTGACTGTAGAATCGTTCACGAAATGTTTGACTCCTGGCCGCTAATATTGTCTTATGCGCGTACAATCTTTTGTCTCCCACTATAAACACCATATCACTAGTATTTTCGTCCAAAAATAATTTGCTCATATCATTGGCTAAACTGATCACATGATTAATTTCAATATTCTGTTTGGCCATAAATTTTAGAGATATTTCTAAAATTTAATTTTTATTACAAAACAGTTATAATACTATTTGATATGATTGGACAAAAATTGCATTAAACAATACTATTTTCATTTAGAATATATTTAGTGGCGCGCGATGAATATTGTTTCAAAATTAAATTGTAATAATTGTTTTGTTTGTTACGAAGCGATGGTTTTTCAGTTCGGCATTTACGCCCGTAAAGGCGTGGCAAATGGATTCTCACCATTCAGTGACGCAACACATTCAACAATGTCCGCATTACGTTCGCGAACCCAAACTCGAACCCTTCAAACTTCCCGCCGACAACACGGAGAGAGAAAGTAAAAAGAAATTGTGATAATTTAGGGGTCAATTATTATTGCTTTATTTTGGATTATACTTAAATAAATTTAATAATAAAATTAAGTTACAATAAAAATGATACTTAGATTTTACAAGAAAATCCAGATTTTTAAATTATAGTTTTCGATTGTTATACACAATTTATATAAATAGCTTATTATACTCAGCATCAAATATGATTTTTTATGTAATTTATTCTTTTTTGTATTAATAAAAAACGCGTTTTAAACTAATGGTTTATTTTCTGAAAACTTTTTTTTGGGGGAATTTTCTCAACTTATATATAGTTAAAGATTTTTATAACGCAACTGATATCTGATTTTGTATAGTAACTCGTTTAGCGAGCATTGTTTTCATCACAAATTTTCTACCATTGCATGTTAAAAATGAGTAGATATATATAACTAAAGCGTGACATTTTTGAAGTGTCAAATGAATGTAAACAAAAGCTTAACGTGTGAAATGGTAGCAAACTTTATTTCATTATTGAAATTTCAATTAGAGTTGGCAATAGATAATAGTTGCCGTGATTTTACAATTCTAAAGTGTTTAACTTCTTTTCAAATGAAACACTGAAAGTAAAACGCAAAAACACGTTTTGATATGCTTAATGGTTGTCTCTAATCTATTATCTGTACCCTAGAAACACGAATATAGGCTGCGGACTATTTAAGAAAAAAGTGAATTTTTGTTGTGCGACCAATGCATGATATTGTTTTTATTATGTGTAATTTATTAGAATTAAAGCTATGCGGCCTATACAAGGGGAGGCCTATATTCGTGTTTTTAGAGTAATTTTACTTTGCAGTTGTTGTGCCATTTAAGGACTAAAAGTTTTTTGCTTACATTTATTTGACACTTTACTTATAAAATAGTAATAATCACAATTATTGTGCTTAAATATAATAGTAATGGACATAAACTAATTATAATTTGAGCTGCTCTTGAGCTCTATTTTATCTCTGCTTGAGTTGTGATAAGCATATTAGAGATGGATAACCTTTACTTAAGTTAAGGTTTGGATTAAAAGCTATTATAAGCTTTTTATAGGCTAGTGTTAAGGTTAAAAGTTAAAGAAAAACGTATTTATATTTTTAATAATTATTACCAAAAAAAAAATCGAATCCTTTTCAACAAAAATTTCTTTTCATAAAAAATTTATGAAAATTGAAAATTGAAATTAGCGCTCCAGGCGTTCATCTTTTAAGCTCGAGCTTGAATCTCATGCTCTAAGCTTAGCTCGAAAATGCAAAATTTTGAAATTTCCTCATTGAAGCTCGAGTTCGAAACATTAGCTTTTAGTTTGCTGTTCATCATTACAAGTGATACGATCATCATTAGTGTATTGAAAAGCGAGTGATTATAATTGTTTTGAATGCAAATATGAGTGACGGAAGTCAAACAACTGACTGCCGCGCCGAACATGTCCGCCAACTCGAGGCCACAATAGAGAAGACATACACGACGAGTGGTGTCCAGCTTTACAACACTAAGCTCTGTATCGCTTATGCGTTTCGCGGCTTTATTATCGGTGCTCGCGGTCTCACTCTCAGAGCTATACAGACCGAGACGAACACACGAGTAGTGGTTCCCGATGTGTCTGACACGCAGAGTGGCATCACTATAACGGGCCGATCGGTTGCGGACGTGAAGCGAGCCGTACAGCAAATCACAGCAATTGTGAACTCGAGACGATCGAGCCTTAAATTGAGTCATTTCGTGTCGATTCCGTTCACCGAGACTGCGATTGCGGACGCTTTTGTCGAATTCAAGACACAAGTGTTGGCCCACAATGAGTGCCGCCAATTGAGAGGTGTCGACGAACTGCTGTTTCAGTCGCCAAACAAACTGCACGTCACTCTCGCGCCACTATTTCTGGCCGACCAGAACGAAACGCGAAGAGCGCAGCAGATAATGGACACGTTTAGCGAGCAGTTCGTTGTTGGCGTCACTGACGGACCGATTGCGGTGCGCGTCGAAGGACTCAATCATTTTCACGATCAGCCCATTGAACGCGTGAGCGTCATCTTCGCCAATGTTGTCGATCTCAGTCCCAATAAGTGTCTGCAAACTATAGCCGACTAGCTCTTTAGCAGATTTGAAAGAAGCAATTTTTGTACGGGTTATCGAAATCACGAGAGAGTCGACGGTCGAGTTAGGGTTAAGTTGCACTTAACTCTAATGAATAGCAGATTTAAGCTGAAGAGCAGCTCTGGTGGCGAACGGGACAGAAGAGGACGCGATAGCACTGATTACAACTTTGACGGCTCGCAGATTCTCAAATATTTTGCCGATTATTCGTTCGGCGAGACAACGGTTAACGAAATTCATGTCTCAATACTAGGCCAATATGAGGGCCAAAATGGATACTATTCGCACTCCTCTATCATTACTTTATAAGTCGCCATCATTTTAGCCGAATTTAACCTATCGGTTAAAAGCACTCTTTTAAACACTTGGTTACGATTAAAGGTTAAAATACTAATCAATATGAAACTTAATTGTTGATGATATTGACCTATACTTAAACTTTATTAAATGAGTCTAACATAAGTGTAAGTTAGTTAAACATTTATATTCATTAAATTTATAATAATAATTTAAATTAATAATATTTAACGGCATATTTTTAAAAATTATAATTTGTAAACAATAACTTTTAAACTCAAGTTATTGTTTAAAATATTTAAATATTAAATTTATATAAAATAAGTATGAATGTTGTAATTGTTTATAAACTTATTAAAAACTTATATTAACCCCTCATATGAAAAACTTTCATTTAAAGATTCCTTTAAGACTACAATAATTTTAAATGAAAGCTTTGATTGTGTTATTAAAATGATCGCTATTGTAATTAAAAAATGTAAACTTTGATTGTAATATACAAAACCCTAATAAATGTATTTTAGGATTGTATGAAAATTCTGTTTTTATATCTTGGTTTAGTGGAATAAAATGGTAATATTTTATTTAAGCAAAACTTATTTTATATTAATATATCAGAAAATGCATTATTTAAGTTTGTGATGAACATAATTTGTTTTGATTATTTGTTATTTTTCAATTTTCATAATTTTCATTTAGTTATAATTTCATTTACTATTCGGAGGTTGTACTGTAGGTAAACAAATATTTAAAAAGATTACAAATGAAATGAATAGCACGCGAAAACAATGTGAATCTGATCACTAATCAAGTGTGACACCAATTCGCTGATGAACCAGAAAAGTGAATGATAAGTGAGTGATTAGCAGAAGTAGATCAAGTTTATTAGTCAAATGTTTCACATTTGTTTGTGTGGCTTACTTGAGCAATGTTCAGCTGAGATGCAATGTTGAATTGCAAAACTTGTTGACTGCGATGTTCACCTTTGTCACCAGTTATATCATTTGTAATTTATATTAATTTTTTTCGTGTCGACTTTATTGAAATTGATGTGAAATTGGGTCTATAGTTACAGTTGTAGTCGAGCATAACATCATTTTACTCTATTCACTTAAAGCGCTTTAATAGTGTTTAACGCGTACTCCATGAATAGCACACATCCACACACCGGTAGACTCTGTGTCTATTGTGTGTACTGATTAAATAAATTTCTATGTCAATAGTGTTTCGGAATTAAGAAAGTGTAAACTATAATATATCTTCATTGCGAAATTGAAAAAGATTACATTTTTAAATAGAGTGAATTTGGCTGTGAGTTGAGTCCAATTGAATTTCTACACCATTCAAATAGCTCTTAAAAATTATATTATAAATCATTTTTACTCCTCATTGATATTCAATTAAGAATATAATTTTATAAATAATAATTGTAAATTTTTTTCATGCCATGCATATAAATGTAAGATTAATATGCCATGTAATAAATATTATATTATATATATATGCATATATATTTCATTAAATCATATTCGCTATTAAATTTGTTTATTGTTAACATTTTTAAAACCTAAATTAACTATTAATACTTGAAATACTTTCGCTACTCATATTCTTTTATGATAAGATAAAATGACTCAAATACATATGAATGAAATAATTAAGCAAAATATTGCAAAAAATATCAATATTTACAACATTTTATCAGTTATCCATACCTTAGATAAAAATTATAATCTTAATTAAAATATGTTGCCCTAATTTCTAATAAAATTGATTATTAATAAAATCTCTATAAATAATTTTTTTTTGTTAATAATATTAATCTTATTAAATGTTTCTTCTTTAATATTCTATGTTCAATAAATTAGAAATTAAATTAATGAAATTAAAAATTATAAGTTATTATTTAACATTATTATTGAACCAAAAGCATTCATAAATTTTACATAATTTTCATAGACATTACAAATACATGTTATTTCTGTAAAAATAAGTAATTATATTTTTAAATAGTTTATTTAAATCTTAATAAGTTTTAATTTTTGTAGCACATTATAATAAACATACTTATTCGAAGATGGCTTTAAAATATACAGAATTATGTAAAATATTTTAAATTTATTCAAAAATAAAAAATACTGTGCAATATAGTGTAATACCGATGTTAAACACTCTCATTTAAAATAAATAAAAATAGTTATTCAATTTCTACATTTTATTATAATAAAATAGATATAATTATATATTGTAATTACATATATTTTTTATAAATATCTTACATACTCGTAGAATATAAACATTATTTGAGATCTCACATATATTTAGCACTTTTTCAGAGTATGAATGTAAATATTAATAAATTAAATATGAAAATTATTTCATGATAATCTAAGTAATATGATTGTATACATTGAGCTCGCTTTCATTTTACTTAATATATCACTAATTTTAATTTAATCCAAGCGTTTCGATCTTAAATAACTTCATTATAAATTTATAGGCAGACCAAATATCTTTACAGTTTAAACTTTAAGCTCAACATCGAAACCCAAACCCAAAAAAGTGACGATAATGAGCGCGCTTGTAAACGGTGAGATAAATGGCTAGCATTAACGCAAAGCACAAGCCGGTGCTCAACATATTAATATAAACGAGAACCAGTGGCTCATTATCTATATAAATACCCAGAATAATAGGATAGACCGCCGACATTAAACCGCTTAAAAATATAAAGAGTGCACCGATTAAGTTAGTGACTACAGTGTGCTCCTCGACCATGGCGTATATGCAGGCGTACAGCGGCGACAGTCCCAGACCGTACACCACGTTTCCCGCCCACATAAATGTCACCGATCTGGTGGACAGCAACAGGAATATCAGATTGGCGGCCAACAGGATGGTCAGCGAGCCGTATATCATTTGGTGCGGACGTAGTTTGAAGGCCACAATAATGGCCAGAGCCCGACCTACGGTGAACGCGACGGCCAGACCGGACGAGATTAGAGCGGCTTTCTGTTCGCTAATATGAAGCGACGAGTAGTGGGCAAACGCAGGAAAATAGATAAACTGTGACCACTCCATGCCCAGAAAGAGCGCCATCAGCGCGCCCGACAGCACCACCAGAGCTAGGATTCGACTGTTGGGCGCCAACTGTGTCCTTATAGACTGCATGAGACCATTGACCGAAGCATCACTCGACGTATCGCTCTTGCAAATGGAGCTGATTTGTTGGCGGCTATTATGGTTGGATCCGGAGTTGGGCGGCACGTACTTCTCGTAGAAATATAAGCCGCCGAGAAGACAGGCGCCGAACGCTATGGCCAGAGCGCCACCGAAGTATGGCGTGGATAGCTGTGAGTGGAAGTGCTCACTAACGGCTGTCTCATTAGTGTCTTGAGATAAAAAAGGCTCGACATAGAGCGGGGTTATAATTGATCCCAAGCCGAACATGAGGTGCAACGCCTGGACAAACGGTGCGCACTCTTGCTGCCACATCTCCAATATCCAGACGTCGGCCGCCGACTCGATGCCGCCGCCCGCGAACCCGTTCACTGCGAAATTGACCAGAAGTATGGTTAGCGATGGCAAGTGAGGCGTGAGAGCCATCGTTACGGCGATTATGAACAGGAAAAACGTGACGCCCAACTGGCGATTAATGCGCTGATACGCGAATCCATCTGCAATGATGGCCAAACTTACATTTAGCTTAACTCAGATTTTCAAGTTTTTAATTGTCTGTGATCCTACTTATGGCGCCTAATGTGTACGCAAACGATCGCACTGTGTTCACAGTGGATATTTCGGCGACGCTTGTCTTGTAAATTTTTTTCAAGTCGAGCAAAGACGGGCCGGTTATATACAAATTGGTGGCCTTTTCAGGGAAAAGTTTTATAATAAGATTATGTCTATTTTATTGGTAAAGTTTAGATCTTTTAGCAAAAAAAAAACTTACGTAAACAAAGTAACAGAAGTATAATACAATAGTTATGACACATTTATATCGTCGCGTTAATTGTTTTGGTTCGCTATTCATTATCAATCACTGCGAGTTTAGTTTAACTTTTTTTTGTTGATTATTTACACATGCAATATAGCTGTGACTAAATTATTTCTAATTAGCGCCAAACACTTTCGTAAGTATAGATTAAATGCGCATAAAAAATGATATTAATGAAAGTAAAGCGCAATGAAGTCGACTTATATATGACATCAATTGTCATTGAATCTGATAACAATTATTTCGTTTCTGTTAGACAAAAAAAATTTCTGCCTTATCATGAGGTATCAGCACATAACAGATAATTGCATTCGGGATTTAAGTTAATAGAGAGTATGCCTAATGCACGTGTGAGTCGGATAGACAGCACTTCTGTGCACACACACGCAATACTTGCTATAGATATTCAAGAAATAAAATTATTTACACATATCTTATCGGTCGTATTGACAGCACTATATTTAAAAAATAACAAAAATGAAAGCTAATAAAAAATTTTTTTTTTGGTCAAATAAAATAATTGCTAAAAGTAATCTGAGTGGAGGCGTAAATAAAACACTCGCAAATACATAGAGAGTGAATGACCGAATCGGAATGTTTAATTGAATCCATAACAGTGAATGCACGCAACCAAATATATTAATTATTTCTTGTCTTGCTATAAGTGGCTAAAATTGAATAATTTGTATTTTTATTTCAATTTAGATTGAATACATCTTTGATGGTGAATAAAAACAACTTTTTGAATAATTTTATAAACAACTTATTAAAAAATAAAATAACTTAATTAATAATTTATTCACTTGTTTCAGGATTTCTTCATGCAGTATATTTATTGTGGTGTTTTGCTAAAAATGTTCAACACTTTAATTCGCAATTATTATCTCATAAATGCAGAACATTACCAAGTGTTTCGAGATTTATATAAGCTAGAAATATGTTTAAATAATTTTCAATATTAAGTAATATATAAAGTTTTTTACAGTCCTATATTTAAACTCATTATAAGGCATTATAACAAATACAAGTAATATATTAATAATACAAATAATAATTTATATAATAACAATAAGTTACAAAATGTTAATTATCGTTAACTATAGTTAAAATTTTGTTGAAATGTATTTTTAGCTCAACGCGTTTTCTTATTCATTAAATTCAGACTAAATTTTAATTTCTTTTTATAAATGTATCACATTTAATACGATGCAAAGTCACGATTATATTTGGTGAGCATAAGTACATTTATTAAATTGAATGATGTCTAAAAAGAATGTCATTAAAAATTAAAATTGTTATTAAGCGATAATAATGAATAAGAATTATTTATCAGACATACGTATCTCAGACTTAAAGTTTTTAAAGATAAACAAAATTATGGTAGCCTTAAATCACTGTTTGTATTGTCGGTTGTCGTATGCAATTTTATTTCAAGTTTATAAAAGATTTTGTTGAAAATATAAGCCATTAACTTTTAACGAACATTTCTTGATATAACATAAATTTTAATAATTGTTTACATCAAACTCAAAATTATTTAACAAAATTATATTTCTTATTTGACATCTTTGAAAAATATTTATTTCGTCAATCAATTTCATAAAATTGCATAACATATATGATTGGTAAAAATTGCTGCTTTTCCCATCTCTCATGTAATTTAATGTTATCAATATGTATTACAATTATTATTTCAAGTTTTCATCATTTGTCTAAATATAATTTCTATTAAATCATTTGATACTGGAATACTATTTACAAATTCATTTATAAGCACTCATTATTAAATTATAAAATATTTAGTCTTAATTATTTATGGCAAATATGATACAAATTTTAAGTTTTGTAAAAATAAAAATTTTAATTAAAAATTAAATAAGTATTATTTGATAAATTTTTTATATATTTTAATTTTAATTTTTCTTCCATATTTATCAGCAGAATTTTCTGAAGAACAAAAATAGACAAATTATTATTTATATATTTATTTATATCATATTATTAAACTTTTGCGATTTCATGCATATTCTGTAAGTCAGAAAATTAAGACCGAAATATATTGACAAATATGAAAATGGTAATCCAATAATTATCTATTGTTAAAATGATAAATTAATAAATTTTAAAAGCAATCATTTTAATTCAAAATTGAAAACACCGTTAGCACACCACCACATATCACAATTCTACGTATCAAACAGTTGCAAATTGTACACTAAAATTTAATTTAATTTAAAATTTAAACTCACAATATGTTTAATTTACTTTATTTCATTTCATAGACCATATTTATTTAAACAAATTTATTTTCCTTTAAATATTAGCTACAATTTAATTATTTATTTATTCGAAAATAAAGTGCTAATTCGATTTATTTCTACTCAGACCGACATCAAATAAATACAAATGCTTGTCAAATAACTTACTTGCAGTGCACGCAAGTTTTTGCATTGATTTAAATTTAATCAGAATAAAAAGCTTTCAAAAAAAGAAACCGTATTAAGAGAGACATTGTGTGGTTTTAATGTTTTCTTTACGCTTCACTTTAGAATTTGATTTGCATGAAAAACTAAACACTTATTTGAATAACGTCTTAATATATAATGCATAAAAAAAAGTAAAATAAAATAATTTTCGTTTTGGCGTTAATGGCTCTATAGTTGTGCTCAACTGAAAGACAGAAACATCACGCACGGAATAAGTGAAACGATTCTTAAATAGAATAACTGTCTATTAAGAATAATGCGCTTCTAATGAAAATCTTTATTTATACATGAATAAGTAACTTGAAAAGTATGCTTATATTTTAAATTATTTTTAAATTTTCATAAGAAAATGATGAATAAATGAAAAAAAATCGATAGTTTATTTTTTTCCTTACATTTAAATAATATAATCAAAAAAATAGCATATAAAAAATTTACTTTATAGAATAAATAATTTTGAAAATATTATTTAACTCGTAAATAACATTTCTTTTAAAATGAAATAAATTGATGAATATTTATTGCTTATTAAATTAATTTTTTGCATTAAGATTTTATTTTTAATATAAAAAAATTTGAAAGTATTTTTTGTAATATTACCTGAACTAGACCTTGAGCTGTGTTATCAATAACACTTAATTTTATTATTTTTCGAGTTTATAAGTCCGAGTTTCAAACTTACACAACATAATTATATTAAAGTCAAACATAATAAAATTTAATAAAAATAATAAATTAAACTTGCTTTCCTTAATCGGGGAGGGCTCGACATCTCAAATCCATAAGCTAGCTTTTGTCGAACTCAATATAAGCTAAAAACTTGAAACATTTGAACAGATATTGATGAAAATTTTCCATGCATTTAATATATATCTAGTTTTACTAAAAGCTCATAATAAAAATCTTACTGCAAAATAGAAAATCTTTTATACGCAAAAT
>JAQIYA010000750.1:0-17117 GCA_034699355.1 Microtritia minima
TTAAACTTAAAGTTAAAGTTAAAGCGGGGAAAGTTAAATCGAGTACCACTCTGTCATCCGGACACGTAAGAAAAATCACTCTATATTAGATGTTATCGAAATCTTGAAATTTTGTTATTTCTTATTTGATATTTTTATTAACATTTTCTTTTCTACGATTATCTATATTTATTTAACTATTAAACTATATTTAAATCATTTAAATATATTTTTTTTATTCTATTAAATTTTGAGTAATTATAAAAAATATAATAAATTACATAAAACGTTGAATCATATAATAAATTACTATATTTCATTTTATTGATTTAGTGTTTATAATTAATATTAATTACTAATTATTTGTTACATATCTTAATCTCATTTACACAGTTATAGTTAAGCAAATCAATGGTATAACATTTCCAAGAAGTTTGTTATAATGATTTCATTGCATTTCATTTGATTTCATATGATTTCATTGAATTGAACAAAAGTATGCGATACTGTTGTATTACTTATTATTAATTTAAAAGTTAATTAAGAAATATTATTTATAAATGTAATTTGTAGAACTGAATAATGATTTTATTAAATAAATTTTATTAAACATTTTTTTTGACAATTTCTTTAAAACAATAAACGCAAAGGCAATAGTAGTTTATAAACAATGTATAAATTAGTGGATATAAACAAATGTTTAGTAAATATTTCTATACATAATGTTTCAGATCCTTTATATACAGTTTATAAACACAAATAGTGAATAAATTTTAATAGTTTGTATAATGTTTATGCATTTCACTATATGGGCTAGAAAAGTATAACCAATAAATAAATAAAATGTCTAATAGATCTAAAGATATAAAATTTAATGAGTTTAAAGTAATTTTAGAGAATCAGGAAGAAGAACATAAATTAAAGAGTAGCAAAAACTACTCAATTATAATTTATAAGTATTACATTTTATGGTTATCCTGTTATGATAAATGTATGCCACCATTACATTAGAAATGAGAATATTTTTAGTAATAATTTTATTTTTGTCGATCTATGATATCAAAGCAAACAACATTCACAGAATGAAGAGAGAATTTTTGAATGGACTCATAGAGTGCAGTAATGCCAGCATTGATGTCATCAAACTTGTAGAGTGCTTGGAAATGTTTGGAAAGTGTGGCCGCGAAACGGCAGAGATTTAGATCAGTGTTACGGAACTTGGATTGAGTTTGACTTCTATGACGAGGCTTTCGAGCGTCTCTGTCTTCAAGTGTTCCCGAACTAAAGATCGACTGTTGAGGAGAACAACAAACGCATCGAAAGAGAAATGTGCTCCAAATATTCCAGATGTTCGACTTTATGCGTGATCAAAGAGGATTTGTGGATGAAATTGGTTGTTATTATTCCAGCTATTATTGGTGTGATTCTTCTCTTGATTGCCATAAGTCTAACATGTCGTACGCGTTATGCCATATGTCATATGTTTAATTAATCAAAATAAATATTTGGATTTCATATATGTTTATTTCAATCGCTGATATATTTATATTTAAATTAATAAAAATTTAACATTCAAAATTTAAGCACAATGTAACTGCAAAGTATTAATATTATATTGAACCGGACTCGCCTCTGGCGTCGAGCTCAACTATGTTAAGCCTTTTGTTTTTCACGTGACCCATGTCACTGACCCTCTTTAGTACTGTACTTAATCTCTGCAAACCCTTACTCTCACAACAGTTGTGTTTCTGAATATATGCTGAACACAAGCATTATTTTATATTTCGCTTTTCACGTGTAATTTTAACTCTTTGTTCGTCTATGACTATAATAAAGTATACGTTTCAAGTATTGTGAATCACTGACTCGATCATTACCGCTCGTCAGCGACCACTTGCGCGATCCGACCGTTCGGCTCGAAGCCCTTCGGGCCTCTCATACCTCGATTTTATTGTGACGCACACCTTTCCCGCTCACAGTCCGTCACATTAATGGCGCAGTCATTCGGGATTAAACCACGCGTTTAACACTCAACATTCAACACAACAGCGTAATCGCTCCGTTTCATCGCTCGACAATTGTCATCCTCAGAAGTGGATCAACTAAATCTTCGCAGTCGTTGCATTCCTCGAACCACAATGTCCTTGACGTCGACCGGCACATCGACCACCGTTTCCGGCGCCGCGTCGCCAACAACAGGATCCATACCGTCAGCAGTAAGTCCGCCAATGGCTTCTCATCTCATGCTTGAACGCTATAACGGGCGCAACGCTGGCATCAGAGCCGACTTATGGCTAAACCTATATGAAGTGGTTGTCCACAGTCTCGACGACAACGGAAAAATCCTACAACTCATGAGATACCTCACCGATGAGCCTCTCATGTGGTACGCTACGGACATATGCCCTCAAAGCTCCACCATGTCGTGGCCAGAATGCCGATCCTCATTCATAGCACGATTCGGTAAACCTGTAGTGCATCCGCTCGTTGAAGCACAGAAGCTGTATCTCTCGAGGAACGACAATGTCCAGTCATATTTCGATAATAAGACTCGTCTTCTCAGACTCGCCGGCATTGCCGAAGACGCCATGACAGCCCTATTGACTGAAGGCATGCCTACAATCTTCAAACATACACTCATCGGAGCTCAGTTGGTAACGCCAAATCAATGGCTTAATGTCGCCTTACAACTGGAAGCCTCACAACGTCGACAGTTCAAGTCAGACCTAATTCGTCCGCAATTTGCGCAACACGTGTCCGCTTTCGCGCAAACGTATCCAAATAAAAACAATGTGGCCAGATCTCAAGCGCGTGTTAATAACACCGATAAGCCAACCTCACCGTGCCGTTACTGCAAAGCAAGAGGTCAGAACAATTACCATTGGCATCGCGAGTGCCAGTATCGGTCTGCTCGAGCACAACAGCCTGCTATCACAACACAAGCTATTCCTCAATCAAGTGTATCACCCGATACTAATCAATTCCATGACCCTACAACTATCAATAACGTATCCGCTCAAGCTTTAAACTCGCAGGGCGGCCAATACTCAAATTAGTAGACATTGTCACTCGAATCAACGGGCAACCCGTCCGAGGCTTCATCGACACTGGTTCCACGATTACCATCGTGTCCGTTGAAGTCGCTCAGCCTCACCTCACCGTTGATACAACAGAAACTATTCCTATTCGACAAGTTTCAGACATTGTCTCTAGTATTGGTCGCACCACATTTTCCCTCTCTATAGGTTCAGTAACTCGCATTACGGAAGCTCAAGTGGTCAATGACCCTGTCTTCCCGCTCCTCATTGGACTTGATGTCGGAGCCGAATTCGATCTTCACGTCGATATCAAGAACCGCCGCGTGTATCGAACGTCTAATCCGGAAATCTCGTTAGCGTGCATCACGACTTCTAATCCAATTGATCAACTGGTGAAGAGTCGAGACGATGTCTTCGCTCAACACGATACCGACATTGGACGCATTACGATCGCCAAACACCACGTCCGCACGAAGGATCACCCGCCGATATTCTGCCGACCCTTTCGACAATCGCATGTCACTACTGAAGAAATACGCCGCCACATCACTGAGCTCAAGGCTCGTGGCCTCGTTCGGGACTCAACGTCTCCTTGGGCTTTCCCGGTTCATCTCGTATACAAGAAGGATGGATCTTCTCGTCCAGTCATTGACTATCGAAAGCTCAACGCTATTACCATACCGGAGCGTCACCCGCTTCCTCGTGTTCGCGATATTATCAACAAATTGCGAAACGCTCGATATTTTTCTAAACTCGACATAGCCTGGGGCTACTGGCATGTCCTCCTTGACGACAACTCGATAGAAAAGACCGCATTCATAACAGTCGACGGACATTATGAATGGCTCGTACTCCCAATGGGACTTATGAACTCTGCAGCAACATTTCAGCGCATCATGCAATCAGTCTTAGGAGAACTTCTTTACAATGGAGTCGCTCCATACCTCGATGACTATATCACGTATACCGAGACTCTGATCACGCCGTATTACTAAGAAAAGTCTTCGACAAACTCGTCGCCCATGGCATCAAACTTAGAAAGTCCAAGTGTGAATTCGCTAAAACAGAGATTGAATATTTAGGTCATACCATCAGTTATAATTCGGTCAAGCCATCAACAGAGAAAACCATTGCGATTCGCCACTTTCCAAGACCTGCAGACAAGCTTCAACTGCAGCGCTTTCTCGGATTGTCTAACTATTTTAAACATTTTATCAACAATTATACTGAAATAGCTGTTCCGCTGATTCAGCTCACAAGACTTAACATTTCATTCGATTGGACCGCGCATCACGAACAAGCTTTCACAACTCTTAAAGAGAAGCTCTCGAAACCGCCAGTTTTGACTATTTTCGATACAACACTTCCGTGTGTTCTGCAAACAGACGCTTCCGCCGTCGGCGTAGGTGCCATCCTCATGCAGCCCGACTCGGATGGTCAACTTCGAGTAATTGCTTACTGGTCTCGTCGGCTCAATGAGCATGAAGTTAATTACACTGTATCGGAACTCGAGTGTCTCGCAGTTCTTAATGCTTGTGAGCACTTCCATGTATACCTCGAAGGAGTAGAAACAGAAGTCCGGACCGATCACTCTGCCCTTCAGTGCTTGTTTTCAATTAAGAAGCCGACCGGACGCCTATTTCTTTGGTCAGTCAGACTATCGCCATACAGACTTAACATTGTTCATCGATCAGCGATTAAAAATCAAGCAGCAGACGCATTGTCACGTGCACCAGTGTCAATGACAGCCGTCACTAAAGCCGACATTATTGAAGCACAAATTTATTTTAACAAAGACTCGCTACCGAATACAGACATCGTCAATGACTTGATTGTTATTAAACAACACGACACTAATAAGATTGCTGTACCGCCTGATTTACGAAACAAGTTATTAAAAGAATATCACGACAATCACGGGCATCTCGGAGCCAACAAAACAATCAAACTAATTACATCTACATATTGGTGGAACAAAGCCTATCAGGAAATTCGCGAATACGTGCGAACGTGCAGCACGTGTCAACTAGTTAAGTCCTCAAACAAACCAAAGCTCGGAAAGCTTCAGCCTTTCGCAACACCTTCTCAACCGATGGAAACACTAGCATTAGACTCAGTCATAATTGGATCCGCCGCAGCTAAGACTTCAGCGAAGTACGCTCAAGTGATCGTTGATCACCACTCCCGATACGTCTGGGCGTACCCCACAAAAAACCAATACAACTGCAGCCGTTATTAACGTTTTACATCAGCTCTTTACGGCCAATGGCTCACCCAAAAGATTAATTAAAGATAACGCTCCAAACTTTATTAGTAAATATTTTAAAAACTTTCTAGATAAACATCAAGTGAAGCACTCAACGACAACACCATACCATCCTGAAGCCAACGGACTCGTCGAAAAAGCTAATCATACGCTGATTACGCGTATGCGACTTATCGCTTCTGAGTTCCCGAGACTTAAATGGTCATCACTATTGCCAATGGCAGTCAAACAATACATGACGCCACATGACGCAACCGGATTTCCCCCAGTATTTCTACATACAGGTATTCAGGCCTCAACTCTCCAAAACATAGGGAATCCCATTACAGTAGAAGAAGCCAGAAAGCTAGCAGTGATTCGATCTGATGCAGACAAGAATGGACGAAAAATAAAACATGACAGTCCACATCCGCCGTCTAGATTCAAAATAGGAGACAAAGTCGTACGACGCATCCCGGATAATCACCCCTCTAAAAACAAGATGTCGCCCGCGAATACAGGACCCTATTCTATAGCCGAGATTCTCGGAGATGAATCGTACAGAATCTCTATCGACGCCGATCCGACCGACTTCAGCCGAGCTCACTCCTCACAATTAACAGAATTTCACCCACGGGTCGAAATTCTCGACCCGGGAGGATGAACCGGACTCGCCTCTGACGTCGAGCTCAACTATGTTAAGCCTTTTGTTTTTCACGTGACCCATGTCACTGACCCTCTTTAGTACTGTACTTAATCTCTGCAAACCCTTACTCTCACAACAGTTGTGTTTCTGAATATATGCTGAACACAAGCATTATTTTATATTTCGCTTTTCACGTGTAATTTTAACTCTTTGTTCGTCTATGACTATAATAAAGTATACGTTTCAAGTATTGTGAATCACTGACTCGATCATTACCGCTCGTCAGCGACCACTTGCGCGATCCGACCGTTCGGCTCGAAGCCCTTCGGGCCTCTCATACCTCGATTTTATTGTGACGCACACCTTTCCCGCTCACAGTCAGTCACAATATAAGTATACATATTATTTATACTTATCTTTGTATATCTTTTTAACGCTTATTTAATTATTGAAATATGTGCAAAACAAATTTTAAATAAGAAAACAATTTAAGAAGTTTAAATTTTTTTTATTGTTTCTAATTTGGTTTATTACACTAAAATTCCGATTATAGTGAGTGTAATATCCGTAGAAAAAATGTAAAATATATTGAATCAGATCTTTTAATATATAGAATTCTGATAATATAAAATCAGCTTAATTTAAATATCTTTTATAAAATTTGTTGAACATATTAGAAAACTAATTTCAAATTTATTAAGAAAAACCATTCATTTGACTTCATTTATAGACAACAATATTGTTGCATCTCGTGGTTCGTGTTTGAAATTTTGAATTGTTTAGTCCGCTATTACTTCAATACAATCAAAGGACAGTTAAAATATTTTAATCAAAAATGTTGACAATCGCTATGAAAAGTTCTCTCTTCGTGATCATTGTTTTGATGGCCGAAATCATAACATCACACAAGTCTGTTCACCGAAACCCCGCCATAAAGTTTGCCTCCAATAGCGCTGACAAGTGTTCAAATTTAAGAGGCGATAACAGATTCGATAAATGCTTAGCGATTATAGACCGTTATCATTACTCGTCAACGGAGTTAAACGATTTGAAATCTGATTGCTGTCAAACGTGGGATATGATTGAGTGTCAACTCGAGGCTTGTCGGCGTCTTTGGCCGCATCTTTACGATCAGTTCGAAGAGGATAGCGATATCTGGGCCAATGTGTTTCAAAGGCAATGCAATGTTTCGGTGAAGTTTGATTATACCAGAGGTTCGCCGCAGTGTCCGTCACTGATGTACGACTTGAATCAATGCAAAGTACAAGTGGCACGCGATAGCAGAGCGAACAATTGCGAAGATAAGGCAAAGAAGAGGTGGCAGTTGAGGAAAGTGAAGCACTTCGACGCCAGTGTGTCGGCTCAAAGAAATTGCTGCGCTCTTTGGGACAGTTTGGACTGCATCCGTGAGGCCGCGAAACGCATTTGTCCCGAAAATATTTACGAGCCCTATATGGGGATCACAGAGGCCAGTCTGGAGATGATTAATTCGCGTCAGTGTTTAGATTATCCGAGAGGTTCGACAAAATGTAGCGAAATAGAAAAAAACTCTTATGCCTTAAAGACATCGGTTTCGATGGGAGTGCCCTCTATTATACATATAGTTTTGCTTTTATTACTTGATTAAACTTATTTTCAAAATACTTTATTTATTTATTTATGTATATTTCTCATCGCATTAAATGTTTGTCGAATAAATACAATTTACGCTATTACTGTATATAAAATAATTGCTTATAAAGCAAAATGAATTTGAATTTTTGAATTGATGTATTTTTTAATAAAATGTTGACAAAAATCTTATGCATTCCTTTATGTCTACAATTTTTTGGACTTAATAAATCATTTATTATTTATTGAAATTAAAACAATCAATAGTGATGAACAGTCTAGGATTTGCGAACACAATTACTTTTGTGTTATTTCTTTAAATAGAAATTTATTAATTTTTATTATTAATAAAAAATATTCGTTGCAAATAAATTCATTCTTTTATTTATTTATTTATTTCTTTAATATATATTTCTTTTAAATTAATATTTAAAATACTACAAAACCATTACACAACACACATAAGAATTTCGCGATTTATTTCAATATTAAAATGTAAAGTTTTATGTTTAAAACAATTAATTTCTAATTAAATACGACTAACATTTATTCAATACTAAGTTTGACTTCAATTATAGATACAATATTATTGCTTCTCGAGATTCGAGTTTGAAATTTTCATATCAATATTCCGTTCTCACAAATACTAAACACACATATAATCACAAACAGGCAAACTGTTTAAAAATGTGTTCAATTGCTATCAAAAGCTTGTTGTGCGTAATTGTGGTTTTCATGGCGAAAGTCTTGCCATCAAACTCGTCGATACATCGAAATCGGGCCAAGAATTTCGCAGCGATTAGTGCTGACAAGTGTTACACTTTAGACGGCGATAAAAAGTACGACACATGTAAGCAAAATGTCAAGAGTTACTGGTCATCGGCGAGTCAGCGGTACGTATTTGTCCGCTCGACCGACAACAACAATAAGAAATCTGAGTGCTGTCGGGAGTGGGATCTGATAGAGTGTCAACTCGAAGCCTGTCGACGACTTTCGCCCGATCTTTACGATCAGTTTAAAGCGCTGACCGATAACCGGACAAAAGAGCTTCAAACGCAATGCAAGTCAGGACAGTATGATTACTCCAGAGGATCACAGCTTTGCGCAGAACTGCCACTCGAAGTGCGACTCTGTATGGATAAAGATATCAGACTCAAAGATTGCCAAACTAGGACTGAAAAGATGTGGTCAGACGAGGACGATAGTGAGCCCGTTAAGAGTGAATGTTGCGGAACTTGGAGTGATTTCGAGTGCGCCGACGAGGCTATGAAACGCATTTGTCCAGACGTTTACAAGCGATTTCTGCCGATTATAGAGGCAAACGAAAAGGAGATGGAGAGAGAAAAGTGTGTTGATTATCAGAGAGGTTCTGAAAAATGTCGTGAAGTCGAAAAAGTGAAAAACGCTTACGCCTTAAAGACGTCGATTTCGATGGCAGTGCTGGCGATAGTACTTTTAGCTTTGCTGTTATAAGTTGATAAAACTTATTTTCAAAATTTAATATTTATATTTTCATCGCATTAAATGTCAAATTAATTCAATTTATTCTTTTTACTGTATATAAAATTATTGCTTATAAAGCAAAATGAACTCATATTTTTGTATTGATGTGTTTTTTTAAATAAAATATTGACAGAAAATATTCAAAACATCCTTTGAGTTTAAAATCTCTGTAAAACTGTAAAACATAATTTATGATTTCCATAATTTCATGATTTACATGATTTAAAATAACTAATTTGGCGCAAATTATTACGAGTAATCAACAAAATGTTTTTAATGCATTTTGACTTTTTTTTGAAAAGTTTCAACGAATCACAAACAGACAAAAAAGCAATAAATTATTAACTTTTATTCGCGTAAACAAAATAAAGTTTATCGAAACAACGAATAACTTTTATTTAAATTTAATAAAGAATTTGGTTTATTCTAATTACACTTTTGAAGGTAACGAACGATTTCGCATCTTAATGTAAGCAAATGGGGATCAGTTATTTTACATACCATTGATATAGAATAACAGATGACAGAATGATAGCGATGATGAGACTGGCGAGCAATGATAAATTGAGAATGAATAGGCAGATCAGAAGCGGACAAACAAACACAATCGCTGCTAAAGATAACTTCGTTTTTAACTGAAATTTAGAGCTCTTTGAATGATCTCTATACGTCCTGACTTTGAACTGACTCGAAGAACCGCTCCAACCTTTATAGACATAATAGCCAACACAGACAACTAGAATAATGATGGCGATTATGAGAATGACGCGATACGAAATCTTGAGGAACAAGAGAGCCAACAGAGCGCAAACAAATATAAAGCCAGACACACATACAATGACTTTGAACTGAAAACTAAAACCTCTCGAAACAATTTGCAGCCCTTTTGTCGCTTTCGATTGCGGACAACTGTGCGAACCTCTCGCGTAATCTTTGCATATTTGTTTTTCAATGCGTCTCTCATTCGCACCAACGTTTGGACTATAAGAGGCAAACACTTCGGGACACAGTCTAACGAACGCCTCGTCCGCGCAGTCATACGCCATCCAAGTTCCACAACAGATGTCTTTTTTGGAGCCGCTTCGATACCAGTCCGTCCAAACAGGTTTCAGGCATTTGCGAAATTTTTTGTCGCAGTCGATCAGATCTAAACAACGGCTCACTTCTTTGGGATTCATATCTTGAATTTGATTCAGTTTATTATCGCTTTGTTTGGCAAATATATTTTTGCTTTTAAACGATGTCATTAACTCGTCTTTGGCGGTACTATTAGGCCGACATGTCTTTAGTCTGATAAAACTGTTTACTTGAATGCCGAGTGTGGACACAAACAGGATTATTAAGAATAATTTGTTCATTTTATATTTTTTTTTGATGTCGAATTTGATTTGAATGATAAGTTTATTTTGATTTTAAAAACAAATTATTTTTCTTTATTGTTAAAATTTATTTATTCTGTATAAAAACATTTAAAAAGTAAATAATTAAATTATCAAAATTATCAAAAATTAAAATATAATCCAATTTTATATATCATAACAATAAATTTTACAAACAAAAAATGACAGTAACTTATTTTTATTTTTACTTTTATTACCTGTTCTTATGATTATTTTTAAAAATGAAATTATTGATTATTATAAAATCATAAACTTTGCTTTACTTAATCTTTTCTTTGCTGCTTAAGAAAATTTTATTTAGGGAAATAAATAATTTACAAAATTAAATTAAGAAGTAATAAAAATGTATGAGAAGCAAACATTTCGCAGATAACAAATACTATTCTTGCAAGTTTTACAAGTTCTTGCAAGATCTTACTTTTAGGTTATTAATAAAAATAAACATTTCATATTTAAGTCTTGATAAATATCTGTAATAAACCGAAAGATATAAAAAGTAGCGCTCCCTGAAGACCGTTGAATACAATGAATAAAATCCACAAAACATCCAACTGTATGACAGCCGCTAAATAGCCGAAAATCCATGTCATACCGATAACGAGCGACAGCTTTATGTAAACGTAAAAATTGAATTTATTCTGCGATTGAGTTAATCTCACGCTATTTTTCGTATGTTTACGAAAGATGTTAACAGTCAATATAAAAAATATAATATTGACTTTTAATACGATAGCCGACGGAAGCGCGAACAACAACAGCACAGCCTTTCTGTTACTTATCCAACAAATTGTTTGCCCATATAAAGGCTTATAGTCGTCGTCAATGTCGGCGAAGTCGAGCGCAAGCGATAAAATTAATATTATAAGAGGCGAAAGCCAGGCGTACGCCGAATACTTGAGAATCTGTCGATTTCGGCGAAGTGAGCGAATTTCTCGGGTCTCGCGAAACGTTTTCCACACGTCGTACGCCATGGCGTTCATCCAGAAGAATGTGGACAAATAAAAATAGTGCACTGCTATGGCGATCGCTTTGCAGAGAACTGAATCGATGGCAGCGAATGACGAACCAAGAAATAATGAGTGGGATAGCAGTAGCGATACCGATAGCGATATCATAAGCTTTCCCGGAAGGTTGCGATGTCTTCGGGTGAAGATGTAGGTCGAGATGTGCAGCAGTAGAGAGACAATGGATAGACTGAGACAGAGTTTGGTGAGCAGATCGTGAAGTATGGGAATGTCAAGCATAGCTCGCTTTGTTGGCGAATTCAAACAGACAAATATCTTATTAAATCCGCTGGAATTCGAGTGATTTGTTTGCACCGCTATTTCGTATTGGCTCTCATCCAACATAATTCCAGACTCGTTCAGAAATACCGATCCGTTTGAGAGCTGAAGAAAATCAATATCTTCTTTGTTTAGAAGAATTTTGGTACAGTTCAGTTCGCTTGTATTGGTTAAGTAAAAGTTTTCACTTTCTGCGTATACTATGCTAGGATTTCTGTTCAATATTGGGTTAACTAATTTAAAGCACTTCTTTAATAGTTGATCGTAAAAATCTCCAGCATTAGGACACACACGCTGTTCGCCATCGCTATCATCTTCAGTATTGAATTTAAAGTCCAACAACGACTTCATCGATATTGTGCCGCCGAAAGCACCGCTCTCTGGTTGCGCTTTCACTCTTGTATGATCGCCATTCAATTGAAGACAAGTGGAATAGTTGTGCGCATTATGGCAAACAGAGCAGAAATAATTCTTGTATTTTGCAAACTCGCTGTATAACGGCTGCAACGATGACTCGCACTTACTCTTCAGCACTTCATTGTTATAAGATTTTGGACATAGTGTTAAACCGGGATCGCATTGCCGTAAGTTTTTCTCGTCAATCAATTGAGCCATACTTTCCTTAAAATCAAGTATAGTTATCCAGCATTTATTAAAACTGTAGTTCATATCTGTGACATTATTAACATTTTCTTCATAACCTACTCTTCGGCCTAACAAACACTCAGTTTCAATATTCCACTTATATATCTGATCGTAATCGTAGTTACAGATCGCGCAAAATATATTCGCGTACATCAAACCGCTTCTATTGCTCAACACTGGTATTTCAAACATATGCGATGTGTTCTTCTCTCGAACCACTTCCTCCAAAACGGCTTCGAAGCGAAAATTGTTTGCAATTGTTTCGCATTTTTCTCTGGCGTTAAATAAGTGATTTTGAGTTTCGGTCCAATTATGAGAGCATTTATTGATGGCAAACACATAAACACCAGTACTCTCTAATTCCATGCAAAAGAATTGTTGACTATTTTCTTTAATTGTATGCTTTTCTTCATTAGCGTAACAGCAATCGCCATAAACCCCACACTTTTCGTCACAAAAACAGTAAATCTCGTTAAAATTATACACTCCTAAACGCACGTTATTTCTCGTTAAATTTAAATCTTTGTCGCATAAATTTTTCAATTTATTATTGCCGAGTGTTTCGTTAAGATTTTGATCGCATAAATCCATAGAATCGTAATCCTCTCGTAACACTACACTATCAAACTTTATTAAATCATTTTCGGCATTGATTTGACACACATTAACGCAAAACATATGTATTAAAAATACTATAATTTTTATTTGCATCATTTTAGATCAAAATCAATGCTAAGATATAACTATCAACAGCAATGTAATGACTGACATACTAAAGCTTACAATTTCTTATTAAACGCATCATTTATAGCGAGGATATCCTTTTGGCAAATAAAATCAATTCTTATTAAATAAAAAAAATAGTTTTTATTATACATATCATACCCTTTATAGTGATAAACAGGTAAAACAAAAAAACTAAAAGAGTAAGTGATAGTAATTTCATACCCCCTCTAAACCCCCATAAGTTAATTATACTTTTTACGTGTAAAATAATATTTAAACGCAACTAAATTATCAACTTATCTATGTTTGATTAATTAAAAAAACTTTTTTTTCAAATAAATAGATTTTGAAATTTTTTATCGTATTTAAAAAAAACTACAGTACAGTACTAGTCAAACATAGCTAAACATTATTTAATCTCAATTTCTTCCTAATTTATATCAAAGTTATTATCTCTGACTTCTGGCGAACGCCAAGAATATCTGCTCGAGAGTGATGAACCAGAAAATGCTTATTATTTTAATTGCATTACAAGAGTAAAGAATTTTTGCGATATTAATCGTATTAAATCTAATATTAATGATACCATTATAGAAGAACTAATCTATAAGATTATTATACACGCTATTACGGCGTTTGAGTGCTTTGAATATGTCATGAATTACATAGAAAGTGAATTAGAAAAAGCACTTCCAAACCGAATTTGGAAGTGTCTAATGTGCGAACAAATTGGCGACTTTAGTCTCATTAATTTCAATGATAATTTAACGAGTTTTTGCGTTACTATCCGTGAAGACATTACAGACGACGAGAAGGAAGTGAAATTCCAGAATATAGTAATTTTTGGAATTCCTGAAAAGGAAATTATTATTAGCGAAGAGACGAAATGCGTTTTAAATGTAAATATGAGCGAACAGATGACGGCATACGTCATGCAATTGATTGGTTACGCGACAGAAAAATTATCTCTAGATTGTATGAGTGACTATATTTTAAATGAGTTTGAAAAGCAATTTCAAAATTCTAGCTCAACTCAATGGAGCTGTTTTGCGCTCAAATATTCGTATTTATTTCCACTTTCGACGAAACTGGAAAATGGCTCACAAAATGGTATATTAGGAGCATTTAAATGCAAGGAATATTCTTTTGTAATATCCAACATCGAAATTTTTAGTTCGATTAACGATAAAAGATTTCCATTTATTAGCGAAAATGTTTTAAATAAACGAACGGTTGACGAATATCTGAAACAGACTATTGTTTCGCGAGAAACTGAAGAATTCGACTCTCAGTCCTACCAATCAATAAGCGATATCAATAAGAGCGCCATTTATGAGTTGTGTGTCTCGCACTCAACCAAATTAATTAACACGTTCGAAGTGAGAATTGCAAATATAAACGAGAAGTTGTGTATGGCTGTTATGGATTATGAACGAGTTGGGTATACGGACAGATGTTTTGAACATTTATTTTACTTGAAAGATGTTGAAACAGAATTCTGCAAAATGGCTTTAAAATGGATTTAAGACAATGATTTCAAATAAGTTTAATTTGCTATTCAATACTAGTAATTATTTTTAGCATTTATATTATGCCACGCAGTATTTTGAATATTTTATTTATTTAACTTTATGAAAAAAATAATTATAAATTATATTATATTTAAGGCCTAAGAAAAATCAGAAATAATTTACTAAACATAAGTTGAAAGTAATAGATATCATTAAAATATTGCCATTAAATATTATTTTTACAAAATTATTTAATTCTAAATATTTACTAAAAAACCTAAAACCTAAAAAACTATTTGTCATAATTTAAATTATGCCTTACATTAAAATTACTTTTTTCGAAACTATTGTAATAATTAAACAAGTTTTTAATTACAAGTAAAATAAAGTTCGCAGCAATTATTTTCTATCATTTTCTATCGAACACCAGATAAACAAAAAGCAAAAACAGAATCACAAGAATGGACACAGAAATGGAGGAAAAAATCAGGACGTGATTCGCAGACTTTAGTTTACCCTTCTTTGGGCTCGGATTTTCAGTATTCGTGTCATTAGGGGTAACGACAGGCCCGACAGTAAACGAGACAATAGGCGTAACTGTAGGCGTGTCCGTAACCTTAACGGCGGTCTCCTCGACGATCACATTCTTGCCGACAATCCAGTCCACAACAAGCCTGCCCTTAATTTCGGCGAACAGCGCATTGTTGGTCACGTTTATAACGTTCAGTTCGCCGCCGATCGCGTCCGCAATTTGAGATCCGTCAATACCGTCGCCGACGAACTTACAAGTGGCCACAAAATCGATGGGATAGTCGCGGCAAACGGTCGCGTAACTCGAAACCGTTACCGACTTGTTTGGCCGGATCTCCAGCTCTCGCGAGAACTCCACCAAATCTCTCTCCGAGTCGCCAAACTCGGTGTCGCACATATTCTCCGATCGGTAATCGTAAAGACGCTCAATCAGACCCATCGGAGCGTTGGCCGCAATTTTCAAGCTGATCACGTGCGGCCACGAGCGGCCAAACTTGAAGCGCGACCGGCGGTCCACGAACTTGCGGTGCGATACGCTTCTCTTCACGACCAGCGACTGGTCATCACCAGTCAGCACACTCTTACCGATCAGCTCGTTGACCACGTAATCGCTGATCGCCGGCAACGACTTGTGCCGAAAATGGCTGACCGTCATCGCGATTCCTTTCGCCACAAGTATCTCGTAGTTGTTGGACCAGTACTAGATTCCGTCCCTCGAATAGTACAGCCGACCGGCGCGCGCGACCACCCGTCCCTGCAGACCAGTGCCCTCTTCGAACTCGCGGCCCACATAAGCCCGCTTCTCGTACTGGTCGTCGCCGCCGATCGCGTGCTTCGAGTCCGGCACTTGACCGCAACACCCGTACAGCCATTTAAGTTCACAGCCGTACGGATTGGTCAGCATCTCGTAAGCGGCGTACGAGCGATGGCCGGCGCGGGCGACGAACGCCAAAGTGTTGGGCGGCTCGAGACGGCCGGGCAGGCATGACGAGTGCTCGCCTAACACTCGCACCACGTACTGGTTTGGCGCGGCGGCCACTGAGTGGGCCGGATAGGAGCCGTTCCTGGACGGCACCCATTTTAGCGGACAGACGGCGAACGCCGGGCCGACAATGATGGCGATGATGGCAATCGAGTTTAACGCGACATTCATGTCAACTCTCTTTATACTTGAATAGAGATGATAGAGTCTCGTAAATGCCTAGAATAGGACCAGAAATTGTTGTGCATTTTTTCAGAAATAAAACCATTAACTTTTGCGTCAAACTTTTTCGTCTTTTTACGTATAAAAAATCTAATGCAGTTTATTGCGGGGAAATTTTTAAAAATTATTATTTTGTTTAACTTGTTATATAAATTTTTGTTAATCAAATGAGTTTGTTTCGGGTAAATACAGGCAAATGTTACGCAAAATACACACGTATTGATGAGAGACGCGTTTGCGTGCGAACTATGCGACTGTACTGCAGGCCCATAATTACATAGATTGAAAGTTGTTGTGCGATTTCAACGCGATTAACCTTTTAAATGTTAAACCTTTTTTATAAATATGAACACATTTTTTTGTGCTTCAAATATTTTATTTTATTTTATTTATTTAAATTTGAAATTTAATAAATTTAAAAGAAATTGATTCTTAATGAAGAATAATGCATATTTGATAAGATTATATAATATAGAATATAGCAAAAAGTTTAACCATTAATTTTTGTATTATCATAAATAATAAATATAACAACTTTTAAATCATTTAAAAGTTTAATCATCATTTAATTACTTATTTACTAAGCTTTTAATAATAATAAGCGTTATCAATAAAATTATTTTATAAATATTTATTCTTATATTTTATTTTGTATAAAGTATTATTAAATGAAATGAAATCTACTCATAAAAATTAATATTATTTATTTATTAACTAGTCTTTTCGCCACTAAATCATAATTTTTTAATTGTTTAATTTGAGTCTCTTTCTCATTCAGCTCTTTGATTGACATTA
>JAQIYA010000751.1:0-17110 GCA_034699355.1 Microtritia minima
ACCGATGGGGTCACCGATGGCTCGTCCGATGAGTGTATGGCTTCGAATAACTCGAATGAGCTGTCGATGTCTTCGTTCTGTTCTATCGATTCCATCGTCTCTTAATAGACACTCAAATTGTTTGATAAGTTTGAGTTCAAATGTTGAAAATATAAAATGAAACGCGTTTTCAAATAAAACTTTCCACGAAATTACGAGAAAAACTTAAATAGTGAGTGGACTCAAGTGAATACCAGAAGTAAAAACGAGTTTTAACGCAAAGACATAAATAATAATAATTTCATATATGATTAATACTATTAAGTGTTACAATAATAAGTACAAACGAGTCGAAACACAACTTATTACGTATTAAACTTGAATTAGTCATTCACTCGACGCATGCGTACAATGCTTTTCAAACAGTGACGCAATGCTTGCTTCTCTCACTGACAGTAATGACTAGAGCATGGAATTATATTGATTTATTAGTGGTCAAATATTCAATATTTGATTGACTAAAAACCTTTGAAATATTTAATTATATTTATTTATAATTTTTCAATTTTAATGTATTAAATTTTTTAAAGACATCAATTTAGGACATTACGCTAAAAACAATCTTTAGTCTTACTACGGCTATCCAAACATACTGATCTTTAAGTCGAAATTTAATTTTATCAATACATTTGTCATAAATTTGTTTCGAATAATTATTATCGAACGCCAAAGTCAGTAATAATTTTTTCAATTTTATTGCTCTAACTATTGAAATATATTTCCACCATTTATTTAATGTTACATTTAATTCAATTAAACGCAGAGTTAAACATATTTTAATTCTAGTTTAGAATTCAAGTGTAGTAAATATAAAAAACAAAACGTTCGCATGCATTGCTTTAAAAAGTTTGGCATTTGTAATGCGTTTTAATGATAATAAGTAGCGATGAGAATAATCTACTGTTTAAGTTTGATTGTAAGCTAAGTTAACTTTAATTCTCAATTATTACATTATTAAATAAATGCTGCGTATTATTATTGGGATGCGTATTAAACATCTTTATAATTGATATTTTTTTAAAAATTTGCTTAATAATTGTGTGCACATTATACATGTGTGCGCATTATTAATGGAGAATTAGGCAAATAAAGAAAATGTCAATCAAAGTCAAGCAAACAGAAGCTAAACTGAAACTTTAACTGTAATAACAATGTTTGTTCACTTATTGTTGATACGAATAAAATAACATATCGTTAGTAACTTTGAGCGCAACCTTAAAGTAAATAAATTCCTTAATAGCATTCTATTTTAGTAAGCAATGCCTTGACATGTAAAACCTATTACATAATAAGCACAGAAATAAGTTAGAAATGTGATGCTCTGTGTATTTATTTGATAACTTAATGTTACAGTTTTTCTCAGTTCACGCTTTTATATTCGCGATTTGAATATTTGAGTTCTGAGTTGAGGATTGGGTTGTTTTTTATATTGTGATCATTGGTTTTAACTTAAAAGTATTACATTTAATTTGTCGAGTTTTGATCAATTTTTCTATATAAGAAAATTAAAATCAAAATATTTACACTTAAAATAGGCAAATATGTGGTTTGGTCGTCAAATCGACTTAATTCTGATCACTCTCGCCATTTGTGCCGTTATGTCGGTTTTGGCATTGATTTTGTTTTTGGGAATGTATGTCTATTACGCGAAACGCGACAAAAAGTTAATGCGCCGAACGACCGATTCGTTAAAACGCCAAAAGTCAGCGACCGGTCCAACGACTCAGTTTCAGATTGTGTGAAAGATTGTCAAATATTGTAATCATATTACTTTTTCACATATAATTATCACATTTATTTCAGAGTATTTATTTACAAACTAATTCTTTAAGTTTAATGTTTATATTTAAAATCATTTCATTTTAATTTTTTTCAGATTTTTTTTTGTAAACTACTTCATAAAAGTTCATAAGTCATTAACTTGATTGGTATTTAACAAAAGTTTCTCAATTTATAAATAATATTAGATGCTCGAAATTCGAGAATTATAATTTTTTGCTTTTAGTAATGAGCATAACTAAATAATTGAAATTTCAGAAATTCATCTATAATTATATTTAATACAATTTATATTTAACTATACAGCAATTAATATTTGTCAATAAGTAAATGAATAAATGTTTATATTAAATCATATAATTAATTTGATTTAATTTTAAAATAATTATTCTATATTATTATATAATAAATATTAATATTATTATTTGTATTAAAATATTATTCAATAATAAATTTCCTAAATTTCATTTAATAGTAAACCAAATTGAGTTCAACCACATGTCACATGATATAGTTTAAAACACTTTCCGAAATGATGACACCTTCTTATCTCCCATTCGGTTGAGGACCTGATTCTGGCGATGACTTTTGGGTAAAAGTCTTTTTCGACGCCCCGAACTTTAACCCCCAGAAGTCACTTTTGTGACCAACAGTCTTGATTTTGGCAACTAATTTGTTTGGAATTTTCGAGTTGCCAAAATCGAGGTCTTACTGTATATATAAATAAATTCGTATTTATCTTTTATTAGAACGTTTAAAATATTCAAATTTATACAGAATTTATTAAATGTCAAAACAATCTTATTAACCATAGCATAATCATGACATTAGCAAAACAAGTAACCCAAAGCATGAGCTTCACACTCAATTCCGAGCTTCGTTGGTTCAATTTGGTCTGAGCTTGAAGTTCGAGCTTATTAACAAAAAGCATTAAATTGAGTTTGACTCGAAGCACAACTCAATGATAGCTTATGAGCACAACTAATAATTACATATATATTAATATTAATATAATTGCCAATATTTATAAAAATATCAATATATTATTATCATTATATTATATTATCATTCATTTAAACATAAATAAATTAAAAGATGTTACTTTCGACAAAAAATATGTTAACAAATTAGTTATATTTTGGAAAAATTGGCTTACTATTAGAAAAAGTTTATCATAGTAAGTGTTATATTAATTATGATAAATATTACAATTATAAAAATTTTAAGTTCACAAATTATTACTTATTGACTTTAATAATGTGACTATTTTTTAAATCGATTCGATTTTTGCAATATTTTGGGTGAAATCTCGATGACTCGAACTAATAAATTATCTATATATTGTTCCAAATCGTTGATTTGCTCATTTAACTGGTAGACTGTAAGCTGTTGTGTTTGAATAAGTTGAATGAGTTCCTAATTAGACATTAAAATAAACATTAAATTAACTTTAATATACTTTTATTAATAATAATGTATTGTGTAAAATGTTAACAATTTACTAATTATTCAATTAACTCCATATTTAAATCTAATAATATTTTCCTATTATCAAATAATTTATAATTTTCAATATAACTAATCCTTTATTAATTCTTACACAAATTTTCCTTCTTTTATCACATACAAAATTAATTATGTATGGATTATCTCATTTCAGATACATTTTGTCTAACACTTAGTGACTTTTTTACTAAAAGGAAATCAGATGCAAGAATGCAAGAATCATATAAGAAATAGAATCTTTAAAAGTAATTTTTTTAATATTAAAATTTTAATGATAAAATGTATTTAATAGCTTAATTGATTTTTTACTATTCTTATTTGTTATGTTTTTATTATTGATTAATTATCTTTAAAAATTCTATTCACAAATGTACAAATATGTAGTTTGAGGGCAAAAATAACGTTAAAAGTTTAAAAATTTGAGTAAATACGATGAAGAATTTAATTGAGAAACTAAGAAACGAAACAATGTTAAGAGAATATGCCTTAGAGCTAAATAGTTGTTGCTTTATGGTTCACTAATCTTAATAAAATAAATACCGAAGGCAACTGTAAGACACTAGAAATATTTTTAATTAACACTAATTGTTAATAAAATAAGTTTAATATATCACTAGATAGCGTTACATATTAAACTTTTGTTTTGTGCAATTTTCTATACTTATTCAGAAAACCCGTTTCTACATATAAAAATTTTCTCTTAATATGTTTCGCTTCTTAGTTTCTCAATTATACAGAGAGCATACTTATAAAAATTAGTTATTATAAAATACAGAATGTTTACTAAAAATGTAAACTTTTTACTTTCTTTTGCCCTCATAGTACAAATAAAATATTAGACCACATTTATTATATGTAACAATATTTTAAGTGCTAACATTTTACAATTTAATACAAAGCTGTAATTAATTAACATATATCGTGGAGAAAACATAAATAATTGATTACAAATTTTGAAATTAAAATATTTGAAAACATACCTCTTTATTTAGACTTTCATATTTCTGATTAAAATCAGATTTAAGCGACTTCTTAGTCAACAGAGATTCTGACGAGGAATAGAGAGAGTCGGGACTCGTTTGGTTTTCACGCTTCTCTACTTCGAGCTTGTATTTGAGAAAATTAGGAATCGCATCATTGATGTCAATTGTGTACCGTCTTTCATCTAATATTGATAAAAATGAGTGACAATCAAAATTTCAATTGCAATGAGTCGACAATTTGTTACGCACGTACGCTTTTTAAGTGCCTTTAATCGCGTCGATATTAAGGAGTCCTTACTCGACAACTGCCGCGAGATATTGTAATTTTTTGGCAACAATAATGACTTATTGATATCGTTTTGAGAGTTTTTAAATAATACGAGTTCGCGGGCGTGAAATCGACTCAATTTTTCGGAAAGACTTAAAGCGGAAGTCAATGTCGACGAACGGTTGCGATTCGCTTTCGGCCATTCGGTCGTCGTATGACTTGATTGCAGCACATCATTACTGCTTAATGCTCTCTTCAACGGTTCAGCGCTTTTCAGCTCAGCTAAACTTGACTTAGTTCTCGACGAATCCGAATATATTTCCGATTCGTTGATTTTCTCAGTTTTTTCTTCGATTTGAATATTACTTTTACTATTATTTAAGTTTTTATTTGACATTCCGCCTGTTTTTTCTGCTATTATTAATTCATTTTTTAGCGACGAATCATTTTCTGTTACTTGCGATGTATTTGTATTTATAGCATCCGTAGAATCGTTTTCAATTTTTTCATCGCTATGATTGCGTTTATATTTATTCGCTTTTTCAATATTATCAATATTAATGCACTTATCTTTAGTCGGGTTTTTTTCGGCAAAAAATTTTCTCTTCGAGTTTGATGTGTCGAGTTTGAAGGATAAGGTTCTCGACGCTAGCTTTGGTATCTTATTGTAGGCACTCATCGAGAACTTTCTTTCCGATAATTTTGATTCACTTTTTTCGGTTTGAGATCTGTTGAGATCGCTCTTAAGAGCGCTCCGAATGTCGAGTAAGCTGTTGTGAATGTTGGTCTTCTTTTTATACTTGTCATTACAGCTCTTCACCAGAAAAGCGACGCGCACTTCGATCTCACCCCTGGCCTTCTCGGGCTTCTTATTAGTTTTACTCTCCAAAGTATACCATCTATTTTTTGGCCTCTCATAGATATCAATCTCTTTAAGCGTGATTAAAGTTAGCCCTAAAAATTCATCCGCTAAGCCAAATAAATTTCGGTGAAATATTGTTAGCTTAACCACATCTGTTTCTTTATCATGAATTACTCTGTTTATACCAAAAATTAAAATTATTTTATTATTAGTCAAATTTTATGTTACATAACTATTACAAAAATATTTTTGGCGTAAAACAAAACTTAATTTATATTTTTAATAAATTTGCTGAGGTTTCTGTTATATCAGGACAACAGTATAAGTTATTTACTTACAAATCGCATTCTTCGTGCCAAACTGGATCAGTTGACTGTTCAGCAATGGAGGTCTGAAACTTTTCTTTTCCATTTTGAATAATGACGTACGAGTCGTTTAAACCTAACAATAAAGATATAACAAATTTATAACAATCTACACTTTGCATAGCTTACCAATTTATTATAACTTTATAGCTTTTGCTTTAGTATATCATTACTTTAAATTTTAATCATTATTTTAAAACTATTTTTTGACAATACTTTCTTTATAAAACCCTACATAATTCAATAATAATAAATGTAAGTCATTAATGGCCAAAGATTTATTAAACTATATTACATTTCGATCGCATGGTATCAATTTATCTGATTTTGTCTATTAAAAAGCAAGCTTAAGGATATGATACGACTGCCACTATACCACCCCATCACAAAAAAAGAAAAAGGTTTACTACCAATTTGTGTTGACTTATTTGCCACCAAAGATGTCCTTTAATTTGGACATTAAGACCAGTTTAAGTCACCAAATATGTGTATATACAATAAGTAAATAGTAGAGTATTGTTAAAAATATAATTCATTAATATTTTAACAATATTTAGAAAAATATTAGGTTATAAAGTATTGTTTTAAAGATATTAAAATATTAAAATGAATGGTCTATACAGTATGGTCAAGAATATTGTATCTGATCAATCATATTGTTTCTATGAGATCATTAATAAAAATGTTAATTTAGAGATTTAATCTAAATTTGTAATTTAATCTTAATTTTTATTATTAAGTAAATTTCATCACTAAAATTTGCCACAAATCATAATCTAATACACATATAAGTTAAAATATTATAATTATAATTTATTTAATTAATATAATTAAATCCGGATTATAAGAGTAAAAATTTGTAAATGAACTTTAAAAAATCTTCTAACGATACTCTCCTTAAGTTAACTCTTTAACTCTCTTTAGCTCAAATAGAAATCTTTATTTCTCACCAGATTTTCCTTTGGAAAGGAGATGTCTCGCTCTTTGAACTGAAAACAACAAAACATTTATGTTAATATTATGTGCACTATAATTAAATTTAATTATTCAAAGTTAATACAAATGTAAATAAATTTTTAATTAAAATTAAGGAAAGATAAGAGTGATAAGCAATTTATAAAAATAAATGCAAACTTAACGTAGAAAAAAATCAATATTCTGTTTTTCATTAGATATTGAGATTTAAAATGTCAGAGAAAGAGATAGTCAGAGAAATTGAAGAAAATTTGTTGAAATATTTATATTTTTAGCTATAGATCTCTTCGCTTATGCTTTTTGATTTATGATCTGTTTTCATAATTATTGTTATTAAATTATACATTGTTGTATGAAGTAAAGTTTATATTGAATTATTGTATAAGGTATGCTAAAAGTAATGTATATTTAAAGAGATATTGTTAAATATTGATGTTTTTATTTTTTTTAATTTAGTTGTAAATCTTTAATAGAAAACTTAATTCAATAATATTAATAACTTTTAAGAATAATGATAATAATTTATAATATTACATATATATTCATAATATTTATACGTGATATGTTATGTCATAAAATTTATTTTAATCAGTTCAACGAACCTATTTTAAATAAAAAATGAAAACTCTCAATTGAATGCATGTATAGAATTTATTGAAGCAATTGTTGCAACTTTGCACATCACGTATAGTTAAAAATAAAAGTTATATATATTCGGTTACATAAATATATTAAACATTGTACTAAAGAAATGTTAAAATCAAATTTTTTGCTTTAAATATTGAACATATATTTTATGTTATTTATTTGACAATTTATGAATATAATAATATATGTTATTTAATTTTCTTTTAAAATTACTAAAGAATAAATAATAAAAGTTATTTATAATGATATTTAATTGGAATTAATTCTCATTTAAAATACATTATATAATAAGATTTATAAAATGAGATCATCTTGATTTTTCCCCAACAGAATTTAATTATCTCAATCTGTATTTGCAAACTTGAATTTTGAAATTATGCCATTTATATATTTTATAACTTCGAATTTAAAATATATTAAAATTTAAAATTTTGAACAAATCAAAACAATTTAAATTTTCACCAATTATATTAAAACAAATTAATTATTAACCGAAAATAATCAAACATGAGATGTTAGTTTCATATGACATGAGAATGCAATAAAAATAGTATTTGCAATAAAATGAACTGCATTTCCTATTGTGTATAATATATTTTAAATTACAATAACTATAAATGCAATGTGTATGTGAAATATAATATAATAGTAATTTTATTCAATTGTTATTTTATATCTAAATAATATGATTTTTTAAATTTTATTAAATTAGTTTTAAAACAATTCAATAGTTAATATGTATACTAAATATCATTTCTTAATATCTAAATATTAGCTTAAATCAGTTATAATTTAATTATTCAAAATTAATATAAATTTTCATATGAATTATTACTTAATTTAACAGATCAATTAAAATAATAAACTTTTATAGAGCACAAGCATTACGCAAATATTTTATAAAATTATATTTATAATACTAATGATCTTAAATGATAAGATAAGATCTTACCCGTAAGCTGAACATGCGTTGGACTCCACATCATTCAAGATTATTCTTTTCAAGTAAATAATTCTGCATAAAATTAATTTATTGGTTAAAGTGTAAAACAATGTTAGTGGTTATCGCGACAATACAGATATAAATAAATTTATTACATAAATTCAATACAAGAGCTGGCAATACGATTGATGCGAAACATTCACTATTTAGACGCAAAATAATAATTTATATTTAATACATTTGATAGCTTTGACACATAATTAATGCGCGGAATTTTTTGGATAAAAATGTAAATACACAATGAAAACAAAATATCGTATTGAGAGCAAAAAGTGACGAAACTTTTATTAAACTGTAGCGGATGTCAAAAGAATTCACGTTAGCATTGAGTCTGAATAGATATACTGCACGGCGTTCGCCACTCAAGCTTTACAAATAGCAAAATTGACTAGTATTGACTCGTATAGTCAGCTATTTAATGAACATTACGTTCCAATGATTTCCTAATAATTTCTATTTATTTGCAAATTTTATCTTCAATTTCTTTAAAAAATATAACACAAAAAAAGATGTCGTCATAAGATATACAGTATAGACATACACTGAATTGTCTAATTATGCTAATTATAGTTAATTGTAGTATCTTTTACTAGTCTATTGACAGTTGTAATCAATTATTGGAAACATTTTGGTAAAATGATAACATTATTCTTTATGGCTTATCTAACTTAACCTTATGTGGAGTGACATAAAACTTATGTTAGAATATAAATAAAATATTTTTAAAACAGGAAAATAATAATAATGTAAAAATGGAAATAAATTTCGAGTTTGTCCGTAAGCGACTTAATAACTGTTCCTAAAGCTCAGTAACTGGAAAATTAAATCTTATCAATTGAGTTGGTCTCTTGTATGCGTTTACCGTATTTATATCTAAGTATTTTTAGATTAAAAAGTTTGCGCTTACATGATTGAAATAACTGTATTCCTGTAATAGCTTTTATCAATAAATGTATTTCTCTTAAAAACAATATTTGGTACAATACAGTAAAGTTCCTTTAAAGTTCATCCCTTGTGTTCCTATACTTAACTAAATAAGAAATTTATATAGGAATTTAATTATAATGGATCGTAGAATTTATTTATAATACTCAATACGTCTATGAGAGAGCATATATTTCTTTTAGTTAATTATAGCTGAACTTTACTACAAGAATAGTTAATTATAATAGAACTTTGCTGTATATTATTATATTAAAGTTTTTTAAATTGTTAGTTGTCTTTATGGCGGTCACAATAGTTTAATTAATTTTGATTTAAATTATAAAATGTAAACTACTGCTTAACTGTTAATGCATAATGTAAATAGTAAGCCATTGAATCGTGTGATTAATCATTTAGAAATAAATTTTATTTCGTCAAAATGCACTTTATTTTTTAAATTATAAAAAATAACTTATACGTACATTATAATTATAGTCGGCTGTAAAAATAAAATCGATTTAAAATTTAAATATTTTTAAAATTTAATGAATAAATTAATTTTAACAATTAAATTTATTTTCGATCACTCCGTTATAATACATTATCATAATTTTCACTACTTAATAATGTTCTTTTTGAATCTTGAATCTCAACGTTTGCTAAAACATCTTTCGGATTGTTTATAATTTTCTTTCAAACTTCTTCTTTTTTGCCTTTTTTGTTCATTCAATTTGATGATCACAAACTAAATATAATACAATAAATAGTACAAGTGTTTTGATGCTTTATATAAAATTAATTCTTACACAAAAGTTATTTGCGTGTTTGCTTTTAGATCTAATATTTTTTAGATTATAAAGGAGTTGACTATAACGGAGTGTTTTTAACATTAGTGTCTATATAATTTTTTTTTAAAGAAACTATAATTTTTTTATTATAAACGAAAGTTGATTATAATGGAAGTCGACTGTTTAACGATATTTTATAACCAATTTATTTTTCATGAAGTTAAAAATAGGTTACAAAATGATTGTAAATTATTTTAGCAAATTGCTTAACTTGTGCTATATTTTTACAAATTAATTCTGTTATAATATGAAACTTACGAGAAGATTATTCTGAATTAGAGTTTTGAATTATTTGTTTACAAAATAAATTTATTTTTCTTTATCTCATGCACGACTAATTCTTGTTATGTAAATGATATTCTTGTTATATATGTAAATTTTAAAAATTATTAAATGATATTTTGAAAAACTCAGTCAAAAATAAAAATAAGGTTAAGATTGCAAATTTGTTGTCTCCAAACTATAGACTAACCAATAGAATTAACAAAATGATTTCAATGTTATTTTAAAAATTGGTGCTCAAATTTTATCATTTAAGCTATACTTTTAATTAAAACAGAATGTCATATAAAATATAGGGAGAATTTTCGTGTTTGATTTGGACCAACACTCGCTCCGTTCGTATTTGTTTACTAATTTTGGTTTATTAAAACTTTAAGTTAAGTAAGTATCGCTTCGCGATATAACAGTTCTTTTTCTATCCTCATCTGATCGACTCCGAGTCAGACCACGACTAACTTGTCATAACATGTTGAGAAAATCGGTTACCGTTTAGGGATTGAGCACATCCGTAATATCGAATCCATTGCTAAGATTGGTATGGATTGGACGACACGTGTAAACGAGATTAAAAACAATACAAGCAAAAGTGGTGATTGAAATGTATGCATGCATTTAGAATGCTATTGCGAACATTGCGAACATTTTTGGAAATATTAATAAACTATTTCTTTAACAATACTTAACTATTAGCATACTATAAGCAAACGAAATCAAATTAACAATTTTTATTTCATAGTACAGTACATATATGTCGATACAAATGAATGAATAACTAATATTTCGAAAGCAATTATCTAATTATTTGTTGAGCAGTAGAAGTAATAAAACAAAGTGTTGCCATTATTTGCTGCGATCGTCCAACTCGTGCGACGAGTCGTCCACCTCTTCCTCCTCTTCTTCCTCGACACACACGTCTCCGACCGCCTCATTAGACGTCTTACGCGGACTGAGATGGACGTCGAGTAATGGCTGGCAATGGTCGGCAACGCTGGCATCGCTCGCAGTCGCTGTCTTGCGAGACGTGTCCGCCTGTGGTCCGCGAGTCAACTGCAGTCTCTCGATGGCCAACTTATTCTTCTGCAGCTCCACTCTGTGCAGCAAATCCCTGAGCAGTCTCTCTTCGGCTCGCAAGTACTGCATCTCGAAAGTGGGGCTCATTTTGTTAGTCGATTGACTGTTTGATTGTTTGCCACTCATGTCTAACAGTTATGAAGCAATTGTTTTGTTTGAGACGAAATGAGTTTCACTCCAAAAGAGTATCACATGTTTAGAACTATGATTCACTCGTTTCAAAGTTCTAAAGAGTGCGCCATATATTAGTGATCGAACAAAACTGTTATATATTTTATTTCTATTATATATTTTAGATCTTATATTATTTTATTAAAGCAATATTAAATTACATATTTATATGAATAATAAGCGCATAATTTCACTTCAATGCAAAAGACTAATGCTTTTTATGATTTTCATTAACAAAACCATATAAAAAAACTCGAATATTAGATATTTTTAATGTATTTTGTTATGCTATGAGTACTATGAGTACTGAGTCTTTTAATTTTAATAATTTATCAAATTTAAGTAAATTAAAATTAATATTTTAAAACATAAACGAGAGCAGTAAATGAGAGCCCAAAGAAAGTTTGCTTAATACGAAAAAATTGCGTTCATTTGATTTGTCAATCGAGTTATACTTTTAGATTTGAAAACTACTATTTTGAAATTGTTATTCACATATTAATATAAGCAAATTGTTGATAGTTTTTATAATTGATTTGTCCTCCTTTTGCTGATAACCCACAGTTTGAATCATCATTTTCTCAAAACTTTGAAGAATCATTAACTTTTTTGAAAAAATCCCAAACATTCAAATAAATCCCAGCGCTAAGCATGAGATGCATTAACATTTGACAATCATTATGATAAAGATTGACAAGCATTTCAATATTATAAATATTATATAATAATTTTTAAAAACTTAATTTAAAAAACAAAATATTAAATTTATTTGAAATGGATTTAAAATATTTAATATTATTTTTAATGATATCGAACCAAATTTGTTTCGCTCGCGATAATGACGACTATATAGAAGAGCCAACGACTGTGAAAGAAGACGACGATTACGACAATGAAGAAAATGATAATGAAGACAACGATAGTATGGACAATATTGCTGACGATATTAATAGCATCAACACCGATGAAATTAACGCATTGATTAACAGAATTGTTCAAAGATTGCCCACTAATGTGATCGAAGCTAATGCTAGAGCAAGAAATGAAAATATAACTTTTGAATCCGTATTAAATACATTGCTTGAAATTCAACAATTATTTTCGAGTTCAGTGGAGTCGGTTTTCAAAATTTTAATGCCTTTATTAATAAAGCATATGCAAGTGTTTCAGTTGTCTGAAGAGTGCGAATCGACTTTAATGCAAATGATTGTTGGTATCAGAAATCAACAATTATGGCCTTTAAGATGTGAGTTAAAATTATAACTCAACTTTTGATAATTTCATTATTGTTACATACTTTCATATATAATTTGATCAAAAGTAATAAGAAGTTATCAATAATTGATATTATAATTTTTTTGTAATTATAACATTTTTAAATTCATAATTTAAGATAATATGGATCAAAAAATACTTTTGTAAAAATCTAAAACGAGTCTTATTGAATACTCTCTATTTAAAATAGTTGATAATCAAAAACTAAATTTAATTATTAATCTAGTTTTAGATGCTTCGGGAAAATTTCCAGCGGGACTATTGGACGGAACTGTTGCAGGTTTAATCGTAAATTAATTAACATATTTAATCTTTTATCAAGTTTTTAATAATAATAAATTTTATTGAAAAATATATGAATCTAATTGATTTTAGATTATGGAGAATATGAGCAATGCTTAAATATAAATGTAGAGCAATCATATTTGCCAATAAATGGTAAATATTGTATGGCCATATTGTCATTACCTCTGCCTCCAATACCAGATGATATCACTTTTCACAAATCACGCTTAAATGTGTCTCAAACTCCTTTGGAGAATACATTTTGGGTGGCATTTTTGAAATATTTTAACTTATTCTATATGAGTAAAGGATTTCGATCTGGTCTTTGTATACCGTAATGTTTGAATTATTGTTAATATTTAATATATTCAAAAATGTATTATAATTATAAATTCTCTTATATGCTCAAATTATTGCTTTTGTAGGTCTACTTGTTCTGCTCAAGAACTGGAATCTCTAGGAAACACATGTAATTATAAAATTTTATTTTATATACAGCGAAGATAGCTTATAAGTTATAACATATTGTGCTTAAAAATCGAGCAAAGGTTTGTGGCATAGCTTGGGCTCGATTGTTAAGCTCAACGTGTACTAAAATTGAGTCTTAAGCATATCGAAGTTCATATTAGCCACTCTTTATTTACTGCATATCAAAGTACTCGTTCATAATTTTTATTTATTGTGTTTTAAATAGTTTTTAAAATCATATGATTTACTTTAATTTACCTTCATTTGATAAAAAATTAAAATAATTTTTTAAAAGTATTACAGAGTATGCTCAACATGACTCTTAAAATTGGACCCAATTGTGATACAAGAGATGATCAAATTATTTTGACAAATCATCAAATTGTTGCGATGTAAGGGATTTTTATTTGTTACTAAATGTGTCAATTCATTACAATTTTTAGCGCAAACATTTAAAAATTTGATTATTTAAGATCTTTATTTAAAATTATTGTAAAATTATCCCCATTACTCTTTTCTATATTAATGCGCTTTAAATTTTTTTGATTTAAATTTACAGATCGATCATATTGACATTAATGGGAATCGCAATATTGTCCACAATATTTGATTATTGCAAAAATAGAAACAGCAAAAACACTATGAATATATGCAATTCAGAAAAACCAAATTTATTCAATCAAGTGTTTCTCGCATTTTCGTTGATTCAAAATACTTCGAAATTAATTCAAAGCGATACCTACACTAAAAGATTGTCCACAATTCACGGAATGAGAATTTTGGCCATTAGTTGGATACTGATAGGACACGTCTATTTAATGCAATTTTTCCAAATATTTCACGCGATAAAGCGGACGATCGGCGAAATGCCGAAACTGGCGTGGTATCGCTACCAACCGCTGAGGACCGGCTCTTTCTATCAGGTCGAAACGTTTTTGCTGATGGGGTCAGTATTGTGACAGTCATAATATATTTGGATTTTATTATTCAAATATAATTTTTAAAATTATTTTAGAGGTGTAACGGCTTCGTACGTGACTCTGGAAGTATTGAAGACCCAAAAGCGTCCATTTAATTATTATGCTTATGTATTAATTCGATGGCTTAGATATACCCCAACATTAATTGGATTAATTTTAGTTTATATATTACTACCTCTTTTTGGTTCCGGTCCTATATTTAAAGAAAATATTGAGCTGATGTCGAAACCATGTGAACAGTATTGGTGGAGAAATCTATTATATATTAATAATTATTACGATCCAAATGGAAATGTAAGCTTTATTTTGATGAATTTATATATTTATACTCATCCTAATGTTCCAGTAATTTAAGACAATTAACTTTTAGATAATGTTATTTTTTAATTTGATAAATCACTGTATAATATGTTTGGTTGAAAATGGTTGGTATGTTAAACATTTAAAACAGTGAGTTATTTCTAATAATTGCTAAACGTTATAAGGTTAAAATTAACTGTTTCTTAAGTTCTCAAATCATTCATTCAATAAAGCTATTATGAAAACTATGCGATTTATTTTTTTAAAATAATGTATAAGCGATCATAAATTCAAAAATAAAATTGTAACTTTAGTATAGAAATAGAGTTTCCGGGAAAACAAAAAAGTAAGGCAAACAGTAAATTATAGAATTCTTAATAATATTTATCAATTAAGGAAACATGAAAATAATATTTTTTATTGAATTCTTTCATATTTAAACTATTTTAAAATATCAAATTACACGTTGGAAATTACTGATAAAGATACTGATAAAGCAGTTGTTAAGTTGCAATAGATTGAAGATAATTAAAATGCTTTTAAACTTAAAACTTTTACACAAACATTATTTAAAGTTACATTAGAATAACAAACAAATTAATTTTTTCTATTAATTTAAAAATTAATTTAAAGAATTAACGATTTTTTAAATCCACGATTATATTATATTTTATACAATCAACCGAAATATTAATTTGATTAATTCTTAAATGGTATTTTTAAAAATTACATCTAATTTATATATTTAAAGTCCTAAATATGGACAAATTAGAAAAGCATAGGGAGACCAGTGGTCCAGAAGAGTCAAGCAAAGTGTTTACGACGTTTCATTTCATTAACAAATGTTGAGCTCTTTATTTTTGAGCTCTCAATAATTCTAAATAACTAGTACTCAAATTAAGATTGCTATATAATGATTTACAAATGCTATAAAATATCACTTATATCACAATCATGTAATAAATATGGACTAAAAAATAAAATAAATTTAATGCTAAACTTTAATTTTTAAATTTAAGAAATATTATGTTAATATTTTTCTTATCGATATTAAAAGATTTTCTTTAATCTAAAAAATTATTTAGAAAATTGTAAATTTTATAAATTAATATTTTTAGTGCGCAACCATTTCGTGGTATTTAGCGGTGGATTTTCAGTTATATATGGTCTCACCGATCGTATTGTTAACATTCCTAAAGTCAGAAATAATTGGAATAATGCTTTGTTTAGCCATCATTTTAAGCGGTAGTTTAGCGACTTTAATACCTTATCTGGTCATTCCAAACATGTCACCAGCGATGCAGTCTTTAGATATTATAATTGAAGAAAATATTCTTTATCAACGATTTCGGTTTCTTTATTGGGCTACTTATCAACACATTGCGCCATATTTCATAGGAATTTTAGTGGGTAAGCATGTAATGGCCATTATTGACATTAATTTTAATTGCGTTTTACACAAAATCCCTTTTGAAATAAGTTTCAAATACCAATATATTTAGAAATACTTATTTATTGTTTAATATATTTAAAAATATTTGGAAATTTTATCGTTTGTTTCAATTTTATTATTAACTTACACTCAAAATTTACAAATCATTTTTGTTTGAAATCTCAAATTTCAATTTTTACATCGAGCTGTAAATTACTTATATTATGCTATGTTTAATATTTCTTAATAGTATGTCGTAATATGTTTTGTTTTTCAATATATTCTAATAACCACACCATTTTTATATAAACACATAAAATTTTATAAAATTGTTTAAACAGAAAACTGAGTATTTATTTCTATTTAAATAAATGAAATTTTCCCAAATATCCTAATCTTTTGTGAAGACTGATGAGCATAACCTTGATTTGAGTTACGCAAAGCTAAACTCAATTTGAGGTGTCCTTTAGTTCGACAGCAATTTAAACTTATCCAAACAATACAAACAAACAATGATCTTCATTAACCTTCAACTGCTATATATAACACTATGTTATGTACTGTATAATAATATTGAATATATAATATAATTATTATAAATTTTTACACAGCAGTTAACAATATTTGAGACAAATATTTCTATTGC
>JAQIYA010000752.1:0-17109 GCA_034699355.1 Microtritia minima
AGAGAGAGAGAGAGAGAGAGAGAGAGAGAATTTTCAAGGGTCAACAATTTTGCTGTAACTTAAATGCACGCGTTTTGTAAATTATTGAATAGATATAGTGAGAGAGAAAAAAGAGGTTTCCCATCGAGATTGCGAGCATAATTCTGAATCAAATTTTCTTTCTCTTCTCGATTTTTTTATAACTTTGCAAAAAAAAGTAACTTCTGAGGCGAACTGTCTCGCTATGATTGCCATAATGTCGATGATTTTCCAATATTGCTTGCTTTTCTTTTTAATGCGCCCAACGTTTAGGGCCGAAAATTGCGCCTTCAAAAGGCAGGCAAAAGTTTTTCGGCGAAACAACTTATATCGCACGCGGAAGTTTGCGCCGTCACGAACTGCAATATAATACATTACAGCGCAATGATTTCGGAGCTGAATTTGCTGTTTTTTGCTAATTCACAACTTATTACATTGTTTGACGGCTGTTTTGTTTTTCTTTCTTTCTACAATTTTTTTTTCTTCTGTGCGTTCGCTGCACAATGAAATATAAAATATCAGTTTAAAATTTGTTTCGGGAGAACAAAAATATGATGTGCTGCGCGCTCTTATATCATTCATAATAATGATAATCTTTTCGCTACTGGATATTAAACAAAAACAAGCATTATTATTTTTTATTATTATTTTGCTCTCTCGTACTACTTTCCTAATTGATTGCACGTTTTTCGACTGTTGCCTTAGACATAGGTGTGGAGACTTCATTGCGAGTCTGGTTAATGCAAATGTTTGTTTTCTGAATATTAATCATTACAGAGCATAACCGAGTTCTAGTCTGTTATTAAATTAAAATTAATTTTGGAGAATCGGTTTTAAATTGTGCGCAAACTTTTTTCTATTTATTCTCTTTCTTTATGTATCACTCACTCGCACATAATTTGTAAAAAATAAAAAATGCTTCCGAAAACGAAATTACAATTCAATCAAAGCTATAGAATTGATTACTAATTTTTTTAAGCACAATCTAATTTATAAGTCTTTAAAACAGCAAAGTGTATGTATTTTTATTTTTAGTTGCGCTGAAAAATGAATGCACTATATTTTAGTAAAATAAAAAAATTATAGTATTTTGTAGTTATTAAAAAATTAGGTTCAAAATTTCGAAAATATCTTTATTACAGTTCTCTCTTTAACTGGAAGAAAAAAAAGATCTTATAAATGATTACAATAATTAAATTAAATTCTATTGTTTTTATTGTTCATTTTTTAAATCTATTTCTATGTTCATACAGTATTTTTATGTTTTATTGATGTTACATGAATAATAAATAATTTATAAGAGATGTTTTATTTAAATACACTTAAATATTCTCTTCTAAGAATAGTTTTATCATTTAATTTAGTTTTGCCTGTTATTTAATAGTCACTAAAGCCAATTACTATAATTTTTTTAATGCTTTGAATAGAATATATTATAGTTTTATTTTAATTTATTAAAAGTGAGAATATTTTCCTTAGAAAATTAAATTATAAATTTATGTCTTAAAAATAATTAAAATAAATAATTAAAATTTTAATACTATAGTAAAATAGCGTAAAATATTATTTTTTAAATTTAACTATTATGGCTCCATAAAAGTTTTGGTTATAAAATTTATTTTAATAGTTTAATTAAATAAGAATATTACTATGGAATTGTTAATATGTTTAAATTTCAATTTTATAAGTTAAAAATATATTAATTTAATGGTTCATTTGATTTGATGCTTTATACTTAAAATTTTGCTAAAATTAAATGAGATAACAGATAGTATATTTTACTAATTAAAAAAACAAAAAAATTTGATTTCTATTAAAATATTTAAAATATATTGTATTATGTATTTTAATAATAATAGCAAAATTTATTGTTTGTTAACCTCGACCCACGAAGACTTGTGAGAGTTATCTAATATAAAATTTTAAGTTTCAGAGGTAGATATTTATTCTGCACATTATAGTGACATTATAATTTCTTTCGCATTCGTTCTGACAATTAAAATGCGCAATTCATTGGAAGTTATTTAATTTTTCTTGTAAGGAAATACAGAAATTTATATTTTTTAAATTTAAATGATATCATATTTTCTATAAATAATTACTTAAATAATTAATCTTAGCAATAATATGATTAATACATTTTCAATTTTTTTGCTTTAAATTAAAATTTATAATTAATAATTAAGTATTTTATTTGCTCATAATATTAATAATTTATCTTTCTTTAGTTTAAGAGTAATGTTTAAGAGAGATATGTAGAAAATTGATTTTTAATTGAATGCCAGAAAAATTCGATGAAAATAAATATAAAAATTTTCGCTTATAAAATCAGAAATCATAAATTTAATTGAAAATAAGCTTATATTTTAAAACTATGGCAACACTTTAATTAATTAAAACATATTTTAATTGTGTTGGATTAATGCTCTAAAATAAAATCGTAATTAAAATTTACCTGAAATGTAAAAGTATTCATTTAATAGATATTTAAATTTGTTTCTTTTTTTAAAACCCAATATATATAATTTCCGTATTTATACTAAATACTAAAAATATAATTCATTGAATATCTTTTAAAAGAAAATACATTTAATTAATCACTGAAATGTTAAGTTAGAATACAATATTAACTTTATTCACAAAAGAAGTGATATGTGAATATTACAAAATTTTGTTTTATATTTCAAAATTTAAACTTTATGTAAATTTTTATAAAATTGTTACATTTATAATATTAAATGTATATAATTACATATTTTCAAAAATTACAAAAAAAGAAACATTCTTTTAAAATAGGTTATAAATTTTAAAACGATTAACACCAGTTTTGATTAAGTTGAATGATAATTATGAAATTTTATACCCTTCTCAAGCACCATATTTATAAGATTTCAAATATTCAGACAATACCCTAGTGATCACTAGGAAAGCCAAAGATTAGGCCACAATCTTTGAGACCAATGAATCCAAAGTGATAGCCATTAATTTTAACTGGTGTTGAGTCTCTTAAGTAGACTCTATCGAATCTACACCGAGCTTTCCTTTTTGAAGCTCCCAATACCAGAAGATTATGTAGTATTTCTTGGACATCGTTTTCAGTATAAACAATTGCTTTACCTCTTGACTTCTTCGCGCTATGCTTTGGCCCTCCTTTTGGCGCGATTTTCTGGAGTGTCATCACGTTTTCGATTTTAATTCAGTTTTATGACTATTTTCAAAATCTTTAATAAGTTTAGGCAATTTAAATATTTTGCCGACACATAACTAGTAGACCAATTAATCAGACACTCGATAACATTCACCTTCTCTTCCGCGTGAACCTAATATCGGCATCACTTCAAACTCATCTTTACTATCCTTGTTAGCCATTAAAACTGTCGAATCGCTTAATTTGATTCACTTCAGCGCAATACGATGACCATAAAGAAATGAAGTGTTAAGTGTTAATTGAAATAATTTATGAAATTAAAATTTTAGGTTTTATCAACTTTAAGTAATAGTTAGGTTTAACTCAAATTTATATTATTATTTATTAAAAATATATAATAAAATATATTTAATTCATATGTTATTTAAAATAATTTTAAGCCATTATTTATAATGTTAGAAAAAGTAAACTATATTTATATTCTTTAATGTTAAATACTTGATTGTAAATTTAATAAGTATGTAAGTCTGTAGTTAACTTGAATTGTATAAAGTAATAGTAAGTTTTGATGAACTATAAGTATAGGCTGTTTGATGGAGACTGTGATCAAATTTTGATTGTTAAACAAAGTTTAATATCCATACTTGAACTAAATTATTATATTGTTTAACTCACTAACTTTTAAGATAGATCTAAACTTTTCATTAATTAAAAGTTTTAGCATTACAAAGCTTATTGAAATCATTATTGCAGTCTATGTAATAAACAAAAATTTGTTTGAATTCAATCTTAATTAGGTCTTTAGATATAAGATTGTTTCAGTCCTTGTTCTTAGCTATAAATATTAATAATGTAATACTGATAAATATCTTTAAAAAAGCTAATAAATTACCAAAACATGAAGAATTCCAATAATAAAAATGCATACTAACTATTAATTTGTTCGATAAATTAAGAATGTGTGCACAATTTTATTCTTCAAAAAAATGAAAAAATATCAGCTTTATATCGAGCCAATGAACCTAACATTTATTTATGTAGACATGCATTTTTAAATGGTGTTAATGCATGAAATGTGTTTTTCTTAATAATAATCGTAATTAAATTCACGCATATGTTGACATAAATTTGACTATTAATTTATTATTTTATCTTAAAAAAGAACAATTTTTGCGAAAATTTACTTTTGCTATCGCATTCATAAAAGCGTTTCTTGTTGGCCCATATCAGCGAAATAATCTCGAATATGTTTATCGACAAAACCAAACTTGATTTATATTGCTATTGATATTTCGATACGATTAAAACATATTATGGATTAGATTCGAAGCTCATTAGTGTTAATGTTTTTATAATAATGTTTATCGTTAATGATATTTTACCATTAAATGGCCATAAACTAAATTAGAATAGCATTAAACTAAATTTGTATCATTTCTTTTGTTTTTATTTTGGTTTTTTCTAAATTTATAACAGTTAGTAAAAATTAATTTAAGTCGTGTAATGTATATTCAACTATCCTCTTAATTCTAGGCTATAATTACATTTAGTAATTTATATTTATTTTGTATAAATTTTTTGTTGTTTCATTTTTTTTGCTGTCATTTAAAATTGAATCAGTCTTTGTTTAAATTAATTGAAGCAATGAGTTAAGGATTCGATTGAGAGCGCATATCAAAGTGCTCTGTACTTCGCTAGACTTGTATGTGTTTTTTTCTAATTCCTATATATTCTAGTAATAGAGAATAAATTTACTCGAAAAAAAGTGTGCTGTCCTGAAACGTTAAACTTTGGAAACAAAATAAAAGGAACTCAAACAAAACTGATTGCTGACCGCGGATAATGTTAGCGCTACTCTGTCTGATTTGAATCGCAATCTCAAGTTCCTGTCAATCTCTAGTTTCTGCTGTTGTCTTTGACCACATAATTGCTGTCGCACTCATTTAATCTAAACTTAAGTGTTTGCTTGGAATAACGTTGGATAACGAGGCCTTAATATATATATGAATATCGGATATACTCTATAATTATTACCGCATTAGTAATTGATCATATAATAGTTGCGATGAGAATGGACTGATAACAAGGCAATTATCTAATGATGCGTAGTTATGCTTAAATTGTTCAGTTGTGAATGAAGTACGAATGAATAATGGGTTAAATGAGAAATATTTTATAAATGTATTCCGGTTAAAGGTTATCGCGTAAATGTATTGCTCTAATAAAATAAAAAGCAACAAAAAAACTTACCCCAAAAAATATGAGAGGAGAGAGAAGCATGTGTAACATAACATCTTAACTTAAGTCCAGTTTGTTCTCTGTATATTTCTTTTTTTTATTTATATTTAATAAAGTTTGTGCAATTATGATAATGAGCGCTAAGAATCGAGCCTCTATCGAAGCCAAAGCGTATTATAATTTATTGTGAAGCCGTGATTTAAATATTGAAATTGATGGCGAGCCAGAGTTAAATAAGTTAGTATTGAGGCTAATCTGCTCGTTGACAGAGGGAATCATGAATTCAAAGTTTGTCATTTTTTTCCATCTGAATGTAAAAAATTTATGACACATACCTGCACGGTATAAACAAGATTAATTAATTATTTCGCCAAGAATAACAAATAAAAAACATATTGCAATCCAGTAAATATCTATTTTTTTGTCTCTGAATAAAATGAAATATTATCAGCAGAAAAATTTAAGTGATTTTCTCTATTTATTAAACCAGCTATTTATAGTTAATTGTTAGCTCTAATCTATTTCTGTGCATAATATATAATTTAGTTTAAAAATTTGTAAAATTTGGTTTGCAATTAAATTTATGGCTATACAAACGGTTAAGTCTTTAAATTTTTTCTTTGAAGTAATAGTTCGTGCCGTAGATATTCGAGATTTGCATAATGGATAGAATGATAAATTGCAAAGCCGTGAAATTGATATCGATTATCGATAGCCAAAATATAATCAACAATTATAGTATTAGCAAACAAAACAAAAGTTTGGAATATTTGGTGAACTAATTTATTTATACAAAATAGTCGTAAATTTTTTTTAATATAATTTTTTTCGTGCGTTTTTTTTGTTGCATTCAATTTGAAATAAGATCGGAGTTAATTGTTTGAGCATAATTAGAATAAATAAATTTGAATGCTTTTTAAAAAAAAGTTACACATGATTTTCTAGTTTAAAATTAAGCAAAGGTTTATTAAATGTGAAGTTATTTTTATTATGAATATTTTGTTATTAAGCGCAAAAATTTATGCAATCATTAATTCAATAACTTATTTGAATTTTAAAATATTTTGTCGTTAAAATGCGAATAGCAATGAAAATTTATCGTAAACTAGATTCTTGAGAACAAAAAGAAATCAAACTATTATTAAAACTAGTTTGAATAGAAAGATTATGAGCTCGATTTGTGTCCATAAGGTTTGAAATGTAAATTTTCATTCAATACCTTCATTCAACTGAAACAAATATTGTTTTTTATTTCATAAGTGAAAGAATTCTCTCTCATTCTCTCAGGAATGTTAAAAGCAATCGCTGCCAGTCATATAAGTCATATAAGAGATGCTTAAATGGCTGTCTCCGTAATTCAAGTTTTTTCAATTTTTGAGTGCAAAAAACAATTGTTTTAATCAACTGATGATATTTTTTTAGCGTTTCCTAGTTTCCTGTTTTAAGGCAATAATAGTTAAACTTGATTGCGCCGCATATATAGCTGCTAATGAACGGGAAGACGAATCCTAAATATCGTAAAATTGACGAGTTTTTCTTTTAAAAGCTGAACAATGAATAATTTACACGCAACTCGTGCTATGTTATCGTTTTTAGAGAAAAAAGTTTTAATTAGCTCTTATAGTGCTATCATCCTTATCATAATTTTGATGTTTTAAATAATTATCGTGAGATAATTAGTTTAATTTAAAGAAAAAAAAATCCGATTTTCAAATCAGCCTAAATTTGATAACTAAATACAAATAAATATATTGAATTCTTTAAAGTTTCATATTTTGACAACTATTTCAAGAGAAATTATTTGCAACACATTTAATAATTAAACGAATTCATTTGTACATGAAATAAAAAAGCTATTACACAAAATACTCGCATTATATTATAACTCACTTGTCAGCGTAACCTAAATATTGTTATTATTGTAATAATATTTAACTTAAATTCCCATATAATCAAAATGGTGTAATTACGGCACTTATTAATTATAATAGCGCAGAATCATAATGACAATCCATAACTGTTAAGACAGGCAGACATTTTTCAAACGAATCCATTTCTCCCACATTAAAGTGGACTTAATTCTAGGATTACGCAACTTTTGTTTCCCAATCATGTTTTAATTCAACGCAACCTAAACAGCAAAACCTTCTAATGTAGATTAATTGTGCTGAAGAGAGAGAGAGAAGGAGTGAAGGATTGGTATTGTGTTGCCGTCGAAACAAAAACGGATTTTGAAATTAACATTTATCATTAAAGAAAAGAAGGTTTTATCCGAAAAAAATCAAACCGAAATCCGCAAATGTATCAAATATATCCATCAAAAGTGCAATTCGATCACTCGCTTTGGCAGAGTTAGCAGATAATGCTTGGGCCACAAAAGCACACACAACACACACACACACACACAAACACACCCAAGAAATAAAATGATTTCTTGATGGTTCAATTCCGCTTAATTTATTCCTGTCATAAGTAACTGTTTCGAGCAATTTTATAGCCAGTCATCATTTTAATCATGCTTAACGTCAGTTAAAGGGATAGAAATGAAGGGTAAAAAGATAGTATTATGAAATAAATTTAGAATTGGAGAGTCTATTTGGCATAAAAAGCATTTTAAGATTGATGCTTAAAAATAGTCGACCATTATATTTAATAGGCATACTATTTTCCGCACTCGACATAATAAGGAAGCGTTGGAGAAGTTTGATAAGCGATTCGTTAAATAGAATAGTTCGATAACAGATTGATTTTTTGGTTGTATTCGTTACAAAAAAAATAAATTATAAGTTATTAAGTGGTTCTCCACTCTCCTCTCTCTCTCTCTCTCTCTCTCCCTCTCCCTCTCTCTCTCTCCCATTAATTGCGTATTAAACATGAATTAATTATCATACTTTGATTATCTCGCATTTGGCTTATGCTTCGCATTTTGAATATATTATAATTTAATTTAATATTTAATACGGCGAATAGAATATAAATTTAGTATCCTTTCGAAACATGATATTGAATGCGATTCGCATCTTAATAGCATCTTATGGGGTCGACCGTCGACGAGTTCAAGTGCGCAATCTTGCCATTCAACAGACACTGTTCGTTAACTTTGATTAAATCATTGTTTGAATACGAATTAAAAAAATTTGCGTAATAAATGAGATGACACGACGAGCGCTCTGAATAGCGAAAATTGCTGTCTAAATGTCTGTCATTACCCGTAAAAAATATAATTCGCTGCAAGCCTTTCTGATTTCAGCAGTTCTTGTAAAACTGCTCTGCATTATAACAATGTCTGATCGTTAAGACAATTATCGCTGATAAGCCTCGCTTTTTGGAATGGGTTAAGACAGATAATTATTTTTAATTGTTTTTTGTTGCATTCACTGACAGCTAACTTTTCGCAACTGCTTTTGTGTTCAAATCTTATTAGATGGTCACGATTTATATTTCGCTAATTGACATTATAAACTTAATAAGAAAATTTTTTTCACAAACGAAATTATACAAATTAATGAGATCCTAACGTGGCCTAACAATTTTGGTTAAAGGGTAGCCCTTATCGCGACGAATTTAGAGTTTCTTACAGTTTCCTGAAAATTAACATTTGAAGATATAAAAATGAGTTATTTCTAGATTTACAGTATTTATTTGTTTTTTTATTATACTTGTATTTTTTTTCGTACATTTATGTCAAGCATAAGAGTTTTTTTAAAATGTTTAATTTTTATTATCTTTACCAGAAAACACATCAAATAAAATTTTAATGGTAATATATTTGAAAATACTTTTTCTATTGTGCGATATTAATTTGCATGTTATGTCAAATTGTGGAATAATGTCGCGAACTTATCGCCACCATATCAATGGTAAAGATTGATGTCAGACCCTTTCAATTACTCGATTCAATTTAAATGTGTTCTTGTCTTTCCTATTGTGTAGCTTTCCTTTTGTATAATTAATTTATTTAGAATGAACTCAAACTTTCAAATTTATAAATGATATTAAATGTGAAAAAATGCTCGACAAATACATAATGGAAAAAATGTTTACTTTTAATTTATTTAACATTAAGTAATCAATTCTTATCGTTGATTAAAGTAAATCAATTTATCTTTGCGTTAAATATATGAATAAATATTCATAATTTTTTAGCAAAAAAGAAAAGTTTAAACTTTAAATATTAATACGCTCTCAATTGATTCTAATGCTCTCAATGTTTCAAAAAATAAAAGTTTACGTTAAAAAGTTGTCATTTATTGTAATAATTGTCATCAATTAATTTGATTATTTCTAAACACTAGACTCGTTTCCTGCTTGAATTACAATATTACGATTAGCCCGAGTATTGGGCGAAAAAAAAGCGACGGAATAATTGTTTTTTATCTGTTTTCTTGTTTATTTTCGATAAATAGTCGGTCCATTTCTTGACACCGCGTGTTGTATAAACACACAAACAGCGCATACGGCGAGCGCTATGTGTTTTGTGTGCACTCACTTCCCTGTTCTTTGTGATTAATTGTAATCAGTTGATGGCACCCACAGGAGATTATGAAAATTAAAATTTCTTTCCGCTTCGCTTTTCTCTCTCTCTCTCTCTCTCTCCCCAAATCTTTAATAACCGCCAAATAAAGGCCATCATTTCCTTTTCTATCTGTTACTGTTCTGTCTATTCGACAGCGAATCGATTCATAAACGCGTAAATGTGTTAATGCAAGAAAACCAATTTGAATAGTATTTTAGTTTTTTATTGTCTGCAGCTCTGCTTTTCAATTGATTTGGATTCAGTCAAAGCAGCAAAAAGATTGAGTTGAACAACAATAAGGCAATTGTAAGAATACGTTACGCGCAGGAATGCAACAGTTGTTTGAAAGCGACACGTCTTCGCTTTATCTCAATTGATGTTACATGTATGATGAATGCGTCCCTTAAGGCAGCAAACAGTTTGACACGTAATTTTGACGAAATCAAATAACAGTTTGACTCTTTCTCTTTAATGAACGGATATTGGGCTCGCATTATGCGTTCGCGTACGTGTCTGATATGCCTTTCAATGTAAACTATTTCTTCGTTTATTGGGGCTAATTGTTGAAGAGAGGAGAGGGAGAGAGAGAGTGTGGGTGAGAGTGTCTTCATTTGATATATTACTCTCTTTATGTGATTTTTAACCGATGCCGTATCGTCGCATTCATACGCGTTTCCAGTGCTGTTAAACCAAATTTTTGCGAGTTTACATTTGTTATGAGTTTTGGCATTGTTGTGGACTGAGATAAAGCACACTTGTCTCTCATTTGATTGCGCATATCAATCGCTCTGCATTTAGGTTGAAATGTTGGCAATTATGTGAGCGAAAGAGTGAGTGAGAAAGAGAGAGCAATTATTTAAACTTTTCATTGTTGAGTTGCAGTAATTTTTTCATTAAGCGTAACAAAATTCGTGAGAGTTTTTTACCATTTATGCATCAGAATTAGGGAGAAGTTGATGGTATTCAATGTGGACGTCGATGTCCACCTACTTATGTGTGTTCTCTGGCGGAGTGCGATAACCCAGACATTAATTAATTTGGCGATAAAACATTTCGTCGAAATGCGTTTTTCTTATTTGATTTAATTGGTGATAAACTATTTATGTCTATACCACATGCTATTTAAATTAGAATTTTTTATCACATCACATCAATTTTATTAATAATAAATATAATTAATGTTAGGCATGCGAAAAAAAATAAGTTAACAATAAATAAATTTTAATTAATAAATGCGAACATAAATAAATTATTGATACAATTGATTGATGATGTAAATTGTTGAAAATGTTTTTTGAAATAAAGTCAATAATAATAGTGTAATACAGGGTACAGTCGAGCGAAATAATTTCATAACTTCAAGCATTTGCTGCATTATATTTTTTTGCTTTATTTATCTTATCTAAATTTTATTTAAATTTAATTTGCTTGTATTTTTTTATGACCTCTATCGGTATTGAAATAATAGCTTACGTTAGCAATATATCAATGATATACTTGAAATGAGTTAATTAAATTAGTAGATTGGTTTGAATTTATTCTCGAATCATTTCATGTTCTTAAATTAAAAACATCAATTTTCTTTAAGTTCACTATTAATAATATTCAAATTTTATTCTATAGCAAAACAAAATTGAATTTAATCGAAAACTATTTTTACTATTTTTCAACTTAAATTTGTCTTTTCATCCGAAATAGTAAATCGATAATCTCTTTTCTATATATGCAACATATTATATTTATGAGTTAGTCATAGGGGGGTCAGACTGGACTGAAGAGTAGTCATTTCGAGGGGGCGCTGGAAAATAATTATAAACCATATCAAGTGATTTGTCGTTTTACTCGGAATCATATCCCGAATCGAATGATATGCGTTTTTACTTATGAGCTGGTTTTGATGGGTTATTGGGAAGTGAAGTACAAAATAACCCGTTTGTTATAACGGGCCAAAACACTTGTATTTCATATGATTAAAGCTGATTTAATTTTAAATTTATTAAGTGTAATATAGCTAATAAATTATAAATTTATTCACTTTATGTATTCAGTACGTTAAGGGAAACTCAAAATTGATAAAATGTTCCAAACTATTTATAAACTGTTTTATTTACAATTCAGTACTAAATACTGTTTCAGAAAAAATTCATGAAAATATTTCGTTAACTCGAGAATAGCAAAAAAAAATTGATGAGTGGTTGACATATGTTTTATTTACTGCCTTCGATTAATTTAAAATTGTATTTTAAAATTTGAATCATGTCGCGATTATTCAAACATAAGTACCACGTCTTTAAGAATTTATAAAAATCATATAAGTTTAAGGTAATGCACTCAACTTCGAAGTGTTATCAATTTTTTTTCTGTGTTTTAAATATAAAACAAATATTTGATAGCATTTCACGATTTTGATGAAATATATCATTTTGTTGACATTATTGAAAAAATAACAAAATAAATCACTCGTAAATATTTATTGTAATTATTTATATAATTTTAATATAAATCTTGTGACCTCATTTTTTTGTGCAAATAATTTTTTTGTATTTATTAATTTCCCAAACAGTGGAAGGTAAGAGTGGATTGAGATTTAGAGAAAGCAAAAAAAAAGTTAAATATATGGCCATTCGTGGGTTTTTTTATAAATGAGGATAAAATCTTGTTTAATTATTTATGAATGTATTGAACTATTTAAAAAAAACTTTAATAAACGTTTTAATAAGTTTAAACTTGCAAATATTTATAGTGTTATACATGTCATGAGAGAATTTTTATCTTTGATTTTCGAAGATTGATTAAAAATTAATTAAAGTATAAAGTTTTTAAAACTATAACATAAATACACATTTTCAGTTTACATAATGTGATTTAAGCTTGTTTTGGAGATCATTTGATCATAACTGCTGTTTAAGCAGTGAATTATTGGCATCCTTTTGATGCTAACGATCTTATAGTAAAATTTTTATTTCATAAACACTAATTTTGATCTCTCTCTCTCTCTCTCTCTCTCTCTCTCTCTCTCTCTCTCTCTCTCTCGACTAGAAATTTAATTGTTCAATAAATTAAAAATAAACAATAAAAATTCTTTGTTCAATTTTAAAAACTCAATAACACGAACTCGTAAATATTGAGTTTGCGTTTTTAAAGAGTTATGAATACAAGTTTAGAATTGAATTTCTAAAATGCTGAATTAAAAAATTACTTTTATACAGTAGAAAATGTTAAGTCTTTAAATACGTGTTCACGTGTATGACGTAAACCTATTGAATAAGTACCGATGGGCACGCATTCACGCCATGCAAATCAAAACACTCTGCGATTAACTCGATTACTAGAAAATTGCTGCCATTCATACGATATTTTCAAATAAATAAAATTTATTTTAATCGCATTTTCAATAAAAAGATATTAATTATTTTTAAAAAATCATAAAAATTAAAAAACTTGTAATACAATTAGTAGTATAACGCTATTAAAAGGTTAATAAATTAATAAATAAAAAGGAATGCAATTATATTGTCATATTCTGTAATAAATTTGTATAAAACAAAGCCATGACAGTCAGCAAAAATGTAATTATTTTGCCAGATATTGGTCCGCTTGAAACTTAAATAACACAAGACCTTCATTTCGGTTCACGTATTTAAACGCAATAAAATGAAAACTAAAAAAAGCATGTTATCTAAGCGCACGACGTTTGAAAAAATTCTAACACTAAAATAATTTAGCAAATAATTTACTATACTATCTATGTTTTAGACGTCGTTCATTAATTAGTAAAGTTATTTTTGCTGTTTAGTTGTAATTCTATAAAAATGGTACCCTATTTTTAAATATAAAAACTGTATTGACATGAATGATCCTTTCTTTTTCGCCTATCAGCGATTTTTTTGTTGATTAATTTTGCGAGTCCTTTCTGCAGTCTGTGTATAATCAGATCAAACAGCAACGACTTGTTATTACGGTTTTAAAAATTGACTGAAATAAACTTCTCTGGTGAGAGGCTTTGTTAAGGCGATGAAGTGTTTGCCTTTTGTTTGCTGTATATTTAGCTTATTGTGAGAGAATACTATCCATTTATTTGAAATTAGTTATACATTTGTAGAGTATGGCACACACTTTCTTCGACACAGGCTGTCATTTGATTTCGATTTGTTTTTTGTTTATAAATAAAATAATTTTCTCTCTCTTTTTTCAAATGCTGAGAACAGGTCGATGCGAGTGAAATGAAGGGAGTCGACCGACTAATGAAAACATTTCGGATAAATAAACTTTTTATTTGTTGTTGATAATTTATACACTTAATACGCTCGATTCAAGCCCACGTAATTTTTGCTGGACTTAATAAGCGCTAGTAATTCGGTGAATGGATATAAATTGGGCTCCAATCTGAATAAGGCTTAACGCTGCGAGTAAATCCATTAATAAATAGCTGGCTTACACCCTAAAAAAAGAAATTGCTTTGCCATTCAATACCGATTAAGTGGTCAATACTAGGCTGGGGTTTAACGTGCGGTGATTGATAGGCTATAATATAAATTTTACGCGCAAATCTTTCTATTAAAAGCTCGATGAAACGCATGAAAAAAGTTGTTAAAGCAAACTCGAAGTGAGAGGCAAACGGAGTGAGAGATAGCGAGATTGAGTTGGAAAAAAATTGAGAGCATAAAAAAGGTGGTGTTTGACTGTAGTTTGTTTAAAAAGCACTCAAACTGTTTTCAATGTTTAGGCACGCGTAAAAATATGCTTTTGTTTTTTTTTCTGTCATAGCTTTGCTGTTATGTAATATTGATCTCGAGTGACCCAAAGTAGTTCAACCGCATTGTAATGAGTTACTGCATGTCCATTTTGGTAATTATGATTATAATAATAGAAAAATGCCTTTCTCTTTATTATGGCCGAAATAAATAAAAAAAACACAACTCTAAATGATGCTCCCGTTAGAGGTTGTCAGCATTTTTTCCTTAATAGCAATTGCGGCTCATTATTAGCCGAAAATAAAGTAATTTTATTAAAACAAATCTTTTAAGTAATCGCTTCTCACAACAATCGTTGTTTTTTTCACTCGATGCCTGTAATAGTCGAGCGACTTGTATGCCCATTACTTGGGGGCGAGTTTAATCTCGCATTATCTTTATCTAAACTCGCTTTAATGAGATGCAATCATATCTCAATTCACTATTATTTAATACTATTTAGTAAAAGACCTTTTGTTTAGTTTTGTTTTTATCGCTGCAGCGCTAAAGCTTGAGAATATTTTTGGATTTTTTTAATTAAAAATTTTTTAAAATGATTATTTTATTTTTGTTGAATATTTTAATTTTATAATAATACACGAAATACGAAGATAATATTAAAATAATTGGCTTAAAATAATGTGATTAATTCTGTAATCATAATGATTTGCATAAATGCTTTCCACTCTCAGTTGAAATATTTAATGAAATTAATTAAAATAACAGAGTAATTCTTTCTTTTTTCGTTGAATGCTAATTCATTTATATTAAGGTTAATTTGGTACCGCTTTTGACCTCATCCAACCTTAATATTGTTATTTTTCAGAGGAACCTGAATTGTTTGCTAATTGTATTTAAGGAATTTTATTAATTCTATTATAGAATAACTAAATAATTAATTACATTTTTATAGTCTGTTTATTAATAAATCTGATGGAAACTGTTTTACTGGCAAATCATGTCTTTTTATTATTGTTTCTAACATATATTTTTAAAATTGTTAAACCTTTTTATACTAAAAAAAACGGTCACTTTTGACTGAGTAAAAAATTATAGGCTATAAATTACAACTAACTTCTATGATGTGAAAATAAAATAACAGCTTCACATAAATTTCTTAACGATTCCGTTGTGTGAAAATGAATTCTGATAGCGATCACCTGATCAGTGATTACTCCAGTTTAGCTATTGTTTTCTTTTTTTTCTCATTTTTATTATGCACTATTGTACTATTAAGAAATAAGTAAAATTCAAACGAGTTGAGCGTTAAAATAGGCGCAAATAATATAAAGAAGCAAAATTTATGTTAACTCTATGTTTGTTAAATTTAAACGTTTTAAAATGAATAAATATGATTAGTTTACTTATTTCTACAATGCCCTTAAAGTGCCCTTATAGTTGATTTTATAATTACATTATATTATAATTAAATTTTAATTATAATTTAAAGTTACAAAACTTCTATGGGTTTTAGGTTTTAACCCTTGAATTAATGTAAATTTTCATACTATGAACAAAATTTTAAATACAAAAATTATTATAATTGTTACTAAAGTAAAATAACTTAATTTTATGAATACATTTTATGTATTAGATTTGATGTAAATTTCTGTTTTTTTTTGTTTTCTTTTTTGAAAATAATAAGTTAAAAATAAGGGAAATTTTAATTGAATTTTATTTAGAAATTACTGTATTTTAAAATAAAGAAATATTTTGTAATACATAAATTACTTAATTTGTAATTGTTTAGTAATTTGTAATCAGTTGTGAGTTTGTATATCTTGGGTAACCAACTCGAATTTTAAATTGCTGTTAAATCTGAATCGAAAATTGATAATATAATGAATCTTTATCTAAAACAATGTTTAATAAAACACTTGCTTTTAAATGTCTCCATAAAATAAATTTTTATTTCGATTTAGTGATGTAAAAAATTTAAATGGATAGTGACTCGTAATGACTATTAAATAAAATATTTTGTTGTACATTAAATAAACAAAATATTTTTATGCCAATTCAAGTTTGACCAATCGAATTGGGGAAGAATTTTCGTAAATTAATTTAGTCAAACATTCGCTCTGTTCGAGTTTGTCTAATAATTTTGGTTTATTGCAACTTTAGTCTTATGTAAGCGCTTGCTTTGCATCGAAATTTATAGTTATTCAAAACTCTATTGTTATAGTTTTTTTAAAAATTTGTTTATTATTATTATTATTAAACTCTTTTTAACAATACTTTACTATTAAGCTACTAACATGAGTTATAGACATTCTTGTATATTTGGCAGCTAATACTCGTCAATGTGTTTACTCTTATAGGATATCTTTAGCTTCTAAAAAGTTTAACAAAATGGTGCTATTTTGTTGGTCCTTTCCTTCTTTGAGCCACTCAAAGGGAAGGGATGTTATTTCAATTATATAATGGAGAACATTCTCCCTAAAAATTTAATTCCATTA
>JAQIYA010000753.1:0-17108 GCA_034699355.1 Microtritia minima
TACAAACGAGTTAAAATGATTTCAGTGATTAAAAGCATTTCATTATATAACAGATATGCATTTCGCGTATCTGTTATAAAATGAAATGCTTTTTTAAATTATTGTATTGCTATGAAAATAACTACAAATATGATTATGGTTTAGCTATAATTTAAAAAATTATTAATTGTTTATGAAAATTCCGGAATTGGTTTCTTTTCGTTATGACTTATTTGGAAACAATTTATAGATAGTTTTAATTTTTACAATTTATTTTATAGAATATTTATTTATTTATAATTAATAATTTATTAATTTATAAATCATGACTAATTCGTGTTCACATGAGATTAGATAACAAAGTTTATTATTTCAATTACAATTATTTGAATTATAAATTTATAATTGTATAAAATTCACATCTTATTTATACAAAATAATTTATAATTATAACGAAATTTTTTATTCATTACTTTTATATTACTTAACTTATTTTTCAATTTACATTTTGAACATTTTTTAATTTTTAACAATTTTTTGCAATAAATTAATATTTACTATAACTGTATTCATAAAATATTATAATTAAAATTTACGTCATAAGGAAATAACAAATTTTGTGATTTTTATTTTAACTATATGTTAGCCCTTTATATTCATCTGTTTAATAATAGTTTAACAGATGCTTATAAACGTTAACTCTATCTTCATAAAAATGGAAAGTTCATAGAAATGGGTGTTCAAAGAAAAGGTACTCGCATTGTAAACTCGTCCCAATTTATTTTGGATCGGAAGTAGGCGTTAACATTAAATATACCATTGTGTTGGTCACTATGGTATAATGAGTGGCCAACACATATGTATATTTAATGTTAACGCCTACTTCCGATCCAAAATAAATTGGTACGAGTTGCTTTCTCCTTTTGATAAGCCGCTGCTTATCTATGGAAACTTAGGGTTTGTGAAATCAGGATTTCTATAATTACAGTATTAGATTTTTTAATGAGTTTCGAGTGAAAAGCCCTTAATATAATCTTCCAAAATGATGATTAAACTATTATTTATCCTTAGCCTCGAGCAAATTAATTAATTATTAGTTAATAAACACTATAATGATTAAGAGAACTTTCAATTTCAGAGGAAATAATAATAATAAACGTTTATCCAAAATCAATAGATTGCAATCTATGTTTAATAATAATAAAAAAGTTTATTCGTGATAAAATTAACATTAAAGACATGAAAGACGACAGTTATATTCTGACGACATTTATTGAATAAATTTGTGATAAGTAATGCAATTTTGCACTATTATAAAGATACACAAAAATACAGGTAAATAGGGATCAATAATGTGAAGTGTTTGTTATGAACTGTATTCAAATAAATATGCTTCATATTAAGCTTTAACTTATAACGATTTTAGTCATACTTTTTTAAATTCTGTGAGATATTTTTGATGGCTTTGATAGTATAATCTCTCACATGATTTAAACAAATGATTGCTTGAAAATGTTTGAAAATTACTTTAAAATTTAGTATTCCGAGTCTGAAGTGTTAGACAATACAGAATTTTGAGGAAAACTTAAAACATTAACTAATATTGAATTCGATACACTTGAAAGTTATGTTTCCAGCATTTTGTTGACATTCGACTACAAATTAATGAAAATACATTTAAAGCTTTAAAACAAACCAAAATAACTGATGTTTGTATTGAATGAATAAAAAATATAATATTTTGAATGATTTGTTTCTTATGAACCAATCCTATGAAGGGATGAATCATATGAAGTAATTCACGAAACAAAATCACTTCATATTTTCTGTCCCGAACTGTATATACATGTGTAATATGTATCAAATTATAAAATCAGTTTATATTTAAAGAAATTTTCTAAATAATTTATTTAATTATATTTAATGCTTGCATTAAAATTATAAATTACATGAAATAGATTTTATTAAATCATTTTTATCAATTACATGTGGGAGAATATTTCTCCAAAAAATGAATTAAAATAAATAATATGTGCATATTTAGATTTTCTTGAGATAATTAAATATAAATTAATACAATAAAATAAGTTAATAAGCGTGAAAACATCCTTTCTTACATAATAATAATCATGTCATGTGAATCGAATAATTTTAAAATATCCGATTATGACAGGGTTTTTACAATATTTTATCGGTTAACAAATAACAAACTGTTAATTCTTTTGAAATAACGACATTTATTCTTTAAATTTAAACAAATGGTCTTTTAATTACAATAGAATTACTGACTAACTGAAGGGTAACTCTATTACGCTTCAGTAAACTAATAATGGAATTCATTTTAAAACGAAATTTTGGTCTCAAAATTTTTAAAAAACCGAAAGCGTCCGTGAAATAGTTGTAATTCTAATAATAACACTGCTATACGAACTTATTAAAAGCTTTTTATTTACATTGTGATGCAATATAAAAAGAAGTGTCCAACATATGGATTGTCACGCTATATATAAGTCTATTATGAAAATTTTATCAATATTTTAAAGATAAATATTTATATTAAAGTATAACAAAAATAATGTTAAAAAATAAAATATTCATAACTATTTTATGGATTATTTAAAGAGTTTTTATCAACTCTGTCTGCTTATACAATATTCTGTGAAAACAGTACTGTAGAACTTCATAATTGAAATGTAATTCAAGTTTGTCTTCAGGCAATCATTTAGCTTTATTTTTATATAAGTTAGCTTAAAATAAATTTTCAAAATCATTATTTCTTTTTATCTTATATATAATTATAATTTATATAGAAAAAGCAGTTCTATAATTATTTATACAAAAAACTTTTTCGGTTTTATGTTTCCTGTCTTTTTTAATTATTTTAGATTAAATAAGATAACAGCAATGAGTTCCTTAAAATCGTGGCTGATTTGAAAACTATAATAAATAAATACTATTTCGAAAGTTTATTTGAGAGAAATTTAAGTTTTATTTATATAATCGAATGGAAGACCTCTTTTCCCTCTTTGCCAACAGAAGAAACACAGGAAAAGTGTCCTTCAAAATACAAGTCATTTTAAAATACTTTTTATGTTAAACCTTAAGGTCAATAAAAACTTATAAATTGAGTAATGTGTGTATAAAACAAGCTATTTTAAAGTAAGCTTATTATTAACAGAGAGTGGAGAAAGTATACTCATATAAGGCATGTCAACCAAATAGACTTTGTTTTACTCTTTTTATCTTCAAGAATGGCTTATTCAGAGTTAAATTAAAAGCATTTATAAATACTTATTCTTTTAATTTTCTGTCACTTCTTAAAAATAAAAGCAATATAAGCATACAATAAGCATCTAAAAAATTCTTTAAAAAAACAATTGTTTATTCGGTTAAAAGAATTTTATCGCTAATTAACAACACTATATTAAATATAATAATTTAGTCAATGCAAGCGTTGAATATTATTCTCAAACAGATATACAAAACATTGAACATTGGTTTCAAATAGATATACAACACTGCTTATTGCAAATGTAAAACTACTTCAAAATAAATGTTATAAGTAAAAATCCAATATCACTAATTATAAATTAAGTAAAATAAACTTATGTTAATGTTTTTGAAAATGCTTATCTTTGCAATTAATTTATGTATAATTGGATTATCATTTTCAAGTTTAACAACAAATTAACACGCAATTACATGAAAAAATAAAAAATAAATTAAAATTAGATTAATCAATAGAATTGCGAAAGAATTTTATTCAAAGTCTATCAAACACTCTCGCGTTGGAACTAATTTAGGTTTAGTATAACTTTGATGTTAAGTGAATAAACATTCACTCTTTAATTATTTATTAAAGAAGTTGTCTAATAATTGATAAGAAGTTTTTGTAAAATTAAATTTCAAAACTTTTTATGCCCTAATTAAAAAAAACTCGAATTAAAATTTAAATAAATTATAATCAATTTATAAGTGAATCTAATTTTACTTAACATTTTATTTTAATGATCGACAGTATAATAATTTGCTGTTATTAAAACACACCAAATATGTAATACGAAACACTCTTTTTCTATGATTTATGATTTATAAATTATATTAATAAAAATAATGAGATTTAAATGGTAATAACAGCTGTGACATAAAAGCATTATATTTTTATATATTGTAAATTCTGTAGAATAATGTTTGACATATTATCAATCTCTTGGTTTACTAAACTTGAAATATTTTACAAACAATTTTAATATATTTCCAACTGTTGTAATATATTTAAAACAATTAGAATCATTTATATAGCCGTGCAATTGTCAGATGCAGATGCAGCTCAATTTTTAACCATCGAACCGACTGAATCTTTAGGGATAATTAAATTTCTTCAAGTAATCCAACTGTTGACCCCATTTCTCTCCCCTTTGATAGAAGAAAGGAAGACAAGTAACTACCAAAATAAAACCCATTTTAGTACAATTTTGACGACAAGTACTTCCTTCAAGTTGGACATTATGACCGGTGTTGTTGATAAATACAAAAATGTAGATAACAAATTTTTTATTAAAAAAAATAGAATTTATAATAACAATACCTCTAAAGGTAACTTTGGACAATTAAAAGCGTAAAGCGTAATAACAACAACAAAGATTTAATAAAATACTTTTTAATATATTGAGTTTAATTTTTTATGATTTAATAAAGCTAAATATATAAATAAGTGAGAAAATTCTCCCTAAAAAGCGCGAAAAGAAGGAATGTTTTTAGCAGTTTACTAGTAATGTTTTAGTTGTTTTTAGTCTCTTCATTATATTATATAATTTATATGCAACATCTGGTTTTAATTTTAATTTAGAACCCAAAGTACCCCAAAACCCAAACTAATTTTAGTGATGAACTAATTTTAAACATAGAGCTCTTTTAAGTTATGATAAAAGGTTAAAATTTTTCGTTAACCTTTGGCCTTATGGATCATAAATTTCTTTAACCTTTAAATCCATAGGTTAACCTATGGAACCTTTTAAGTTTTAAGTTTTAACTTTTAACCCTAAGTTTAAATATATGATTTTAACCCTAGGGTTAACCTAAACTATTATTAAAATTAAAATTAAGGTTAAAATTATCAGCACTAGCTTTTTCTTGTTCTTTTACTCTTCTTTCGTTCTGTCACTCACTTGTTCCTTATGCCTCTCTATTTATATGTATTTCTACTCTCTCTTATCTCAATTTGTAAATTCTTTCCAATATTAGATGATTATGTTCTGTGAACACATTTGTCTTTATTATTAGTCTATTAAATGTAGCGATACATACTTTAACATTAAATTCTATAAAGTTGAATACAGCTTATACAGTAATTCTTGTAATAGCTTACAGCTATTTATTTTTACAAATCTTAAGTTCTTATAATTGAGGTATTTTTTTGAACAAATGAAATAAAAAATTCTTGTTTTATTGGTACTCTATATTGTATCAAAAGAATAATAAAATCTTTTTTTTGGTCTATAAAAACAACCATTGCTTTGTTTGACTATAAACAATCGAGTGCTTAATTTTAATAAAATCTAAATATAATATATTATATTTTATACAATACAATAAAAACTATTTATAAGATCATTAATTCATTGAATAAAATATTATTTTTTTAAATTAAGACATTTTAAAATAAAGGCACGTTTAAAGCAAAAATTTCAAAATCAGGATCAAATTATTCAAAGCATTGTATTGTATTTGAAATATCCTAAATAAAAGGTTTGTATTCTTTTAGCTTTAAGTGATTATCATAATTAGAGGATTCATTTGCACTGTATAATACTTTATATCCTACTCGGCATAACATTATTACTTCTATTATTCTATTTTATTTTGATTAAATATTGGTAGAAATAATATGATATCTGGTATTCTTCAGTTAATGATTGCATAAGAAATGTGACTTTTATTCAGTATGAATACGATTACACTTAGTTCAGTATTTATTATAACTTATAATAACTTATAAGCATTGACTTTTATTTTAAATTAACAATTTTGAATTATTTGTTGATTAAGATTTGTTTGTTTGTTCAATCATTGTTTAACTCCTAATTTTATTTTACAGAATCTTAATTATAAATTACAACACAGTAGTAATTCTGTATATAAATTTATTTTTTTTATTGAAGAATCAATGATACATTTAATTAAAAATAAAAAATTATAATATTTGTTATACAGCAAAAATTTATTATTTAACATGAAATTTATTACTTAACATAAAATTTATTTTTTAAATATTTTAAAATAAAATTAAAATATAAATACAAAATATTGACAATAATTGAAAGATCATAAAATAATGATTTACTATTAACATTATTCACGTAAAATTTGGTAAAACAGTTATCACTTTGCAATTTAGATGATAACTATGATAATACAGAATATTTTGATTTTGATTTTGATTTTGATTATGTTTACGTTTACCTTAACGATAGTTAAGCTTTTCATAAGTATCTTTTATCAAATTGCGAACTAATCTTTGGTGAACCAAAGATTTGCTTTATAAGATATTTTTGGCTTTACTTGTCTCATAATATCGTGATATTTTTAATGGTTTTTATTACTTGAGACATGTTGTTGACTCTATCAAATGTGTTTTGTTTGCTTATCGTCGCTTTTTCTATCGACTTCAACAATTTATTTCTTACTTGATATTTGGCTTATTTTATATAATTGTATATGACATCCAGATTTTAAAATTGAAATTCATTATTATCAACTTTCTAATAGCATTGGTAATGTTTTTAAATACATTTTAAGAGATTAATAGAATAATTATTTTCATTGTCATTATTTCAGAGTAAAATTTTCCAGTTTTTAATCGCTTTTGTTTTATTTAACACATTTGCTAAAATGCTTTAAATTTGCAAACAAAGAGCATTTATTCTTGAAATAAAATATTCAGATATATTAAGGATTATTGTTACACGAGCTATAGTTATGATAACTATATTGCTTTACACGCTTTACCAAATTTTAGGCGCATATTGTTATTAACTAAATTATTAGTGTTATCTATTTAAATAATAATTAAATAGCAAATTCAACACAGATGTAAATAAGTCCAAATAAATTGGTTTTTTAAAGACAACGCTATCATTGCTTTTATTTACCAATTTATAAGTTTTCTCTATCTTGCTTGGCATGACTTGTGTAGCGCTACATTTGAGAAGTAAGCTGCTATTGTCGTCGAGATGGTATGGCATAATGCGAAATCTCAATCCAATTGTGTTCTTAATAGGATATCGTTTCACAAATAATGTATTTGCCTATTGATAAGAGAGAATAAAAGATTTACTGTGCATTATTCTATAAAAATTGCATCTATCTATCTATCTATCTATCCATCTATATATTTCAGTTTGTACTCTCATAGCCATTACCTTTTCATTGTGAATAAACCACTGCAGTTGAGAATACGATGATTGATCTATCATTGTTGCAATCGTACAGTTAATGTCCAGATAGTCTCCAATCTTATAATTCGATTCTAATCCAGTGATTTGTGGAGCGTTTTCTGTGGCATCGCTGCCATTAAATACAGCTTCTTTACTGCTCACTAAATACAAGTCATGTAATTCTCTTTATTACATATTTTCATTCATTCATCATATAAATTATTTAACGCAAAATTAATGAAAACTTTTTAATGAAATAAAATTTTTAATTTAACTTTCAATAATTATTTCTTTTTAAATAACAGTTTTAATAAAGTTACTAAAGCTTTCTTTAGATATTCCGCTTATTTTTCTAATTAAATATAAGATTACTATATTATGATTTGCATAAATTTTGCGTTAATTTATATTATAATGTTCTGTAAATTTTACTTTGAAAAGTAGTATTAATAGATGCCATACACTTCAAGCGTAGTTTGTTTTTTACAAAATGATTTTTTTCGAGTTTGAATTGAATTGCAGAACTGGTATCGTTGAAGTTAATTAAATAAAAATAAGGCGCTTCGTCTTCGTTTATATACCAACTAAGATGAGATTTTGGTTTGGAAAAGGAAGAGAAACAATAGGCAGAAAACGTGTCGCCGACGCTGTAGTGTGTCTTTACACCCAATATTTGTGGGGGTTTTGTTGGAGGAACTGTTAAATTGTCTATTATTAAATGCGTAACGGAAACACTTTATTTTTGAAGCATTACTTGCCTAAAACTGTCAAATAGCTCTCAAGTTTTACTGTTTGAAAAGTGTGATCAGCGCTAACTTCGCATTTATACAGTCCTTCTGATGTCAAATCAATATTGTATAAATATAACACATCTCCTACTTCTGAACTTTTTTCAACATCCAAATGAATACCAGGTAAAGCATAACTGTGATACATCGACGTTGTGCTCAATACTATTATTAGTGCACACAATGTATAAATATTATTCTTTATAAATATAATATGTCATTGAAATCTATATCAATTATAATTTTAAATGAAATAATTATTATTTTAAACAGTACTTTTTGATGTTATTTATTTATACATTTTCAATTAAACCATTAAGAAATTTGAAATTATATTCATTTTTAGCTTATTTTGTCTTTAACAAAATCAGGATTATGGATTTGAGATGTCTGTCTGTCTGTCTGTCTGTCTGTCTGTCCCCACCAGATGAAGGGAAGGAACCATACATGGTTCAAATTTAGTGTCATTAAAAGAGTGGTAACTTGTTCTAATCTCTTTATTAACAAAGGGAAACTTGTTAGAAAAATAAATTTAAAGTATTGTCGAGATAAATTACAACAATGAAGCGCGAAAGTAGTGAGCACTTAAGTAAGTAAATAACACAAGAATAAAATAAGCGCACAATAGTATTTAGTATTAATCTTGTTTTTATATAAAAGGTATAAAATACTAAGTACATATTTTTAATAATTATTTCATAATAAAAATAATTACAATACTAGTTGAAACATATAATGTTAGGGAGAATTTTCTTTAAATTATGTATGAAGCGGTTCGCTTCGAGCTTTAAATTCTTTTAGTTGCAAAAAGTATTGTTGTAGAAATTAAAAATCCTCTGTTAATAAAGGCAGCCTTAGTTAATAAAGACTATATGGGTGGGAATTGTCTCATATTTGGTTGGATCCCAAAATTCTCTTTATTAACAAAGGGCGAGGTGAGTGGTGGGGGAGTGTGTAACATGATTTACATAAGGGAGAATAATAATAACATAAATTAAAATATTTAATATTTTATTTTAGTTTTAAATTTTCAACATTAATTAAATGATTGAATAAAAAAATTAAAATAAAGTTATTTAAAAAGAATTATCATAAATCATATATTTTCATCATTTTTAGCAAACATTCACTTTTGTACCAAATTTTATAATATATAATATGTATTTAATTATGTTTAAAGTTATGAAAAAGTAAATTGAAAGACAACTCCAATTTTATGGAATTTCGAGTTACATTTTAAAATTAATATTGACTTTAGAGATTGATCAGTAAATATCCGAAAAGTGATGAATCGATTTTTAAATATAAATATAAAATTTTCATATTAAACAATTTTATTGTAAATTAGAATATTTTTAAATACATTGGTATAAAATTTTATGTTGTTAGTATACATTTTATTGTATGTTTATACAGATATTTAATTAAATAATATTTTTATATGTTATGCTACTCGTTATCGGGTAACTCTAAAAGTTTGAAACGTTAGTTTTAGATGTCATATCATATTCATTATAGTAAACTAAAAATAAACTCGATTCTCCAATTGAATTTGGGGAGAATTTTCGTTTTATGTTATAATCAAACACTCGCTCCGCTCGTGTTTGTATACAGATTTTGGTTTTAGTATAATGAAAGCGATTACTTCAAAATTTAGTCGGTTTTCCTTTGTTAATAAGACTATGGGTGAGAATTGACCCATATTTGTTAGGATCCTAAAATTTTACCTTTATTAACAAAGTGAGGGGAGGGGAAGCAAATTTAGATTACATATGGGAGAAAATTCTCCCTAAAAATTTTGAAATTTCAAGCGTCAAATTCTTGCCTCTTAAGTTTATACAACTCAACAATAAGCCATTCACAACGATAGCTGAAAAGCTTTCAAAACACTCGGGTGTCTGGCAATCAAAACATAAAATCTATTATTGAATATATTCATACACTGTATTCAACCATTCAAATGATATTATAAAAATTCTTATGACATATTAAAATGTTTAAAATATTAATTAAACTTAAAAATTATCTAAAAATAATTTTAAATACAATTAAAATATAATATTCATACTAAATAAAAAGCAAAATAATAACATTAAAGTGATGCGTTAAATGATTAAGACTTTATTTAATATTTTGATCGTAAATTAAACCATTCACGAACAAAAGATATATGTTAGTCAATATAAGATGCAATATAGCATTTATTAAAAACATCTAACTTACTAACTTCTTTTGTTAATATAATATAATAAAAATGTTTTATACTATTTATTGTTATATAAAATTTCAAAAGTAAAACTGTTAACTTTTATCAAGATATAAATCGCTTAAATTATAAAGAAAAATTTATTAATGCTCTTTATTGTTAAATCTTATTTTGCTTTATATTTATATTATTATTAATACTTTAGTCAAGAGTAGAGATCGACATTTTATATATAAAAATTCTTGAGATTTTTAGGGTTTTGATGGCATTTAAAGCAAAAGAAGTTTAGTAATTTTTTAATAACAATGTTACATAAATTCTATACAATGCATACTATTATCCTTTTGTGCATAAAAAATGTCAAAAATTCTGAAAGTTTTAAAATTTAATAATTAATAAATTAAATTATAGATTTGTATAAAACTTTTTAATTATATACTTTTGTTATTTAGCAACTAAATAAAATTTAAAAATCATCTGATAAATGCGGTTTTGATTTTAATTAAAATAATTTTTTAGAGTTAGTAAGTTAGATCTAAAAGACTTTACTAAAATTTTATAGCATTTGGAATTTTTTAAAATGGAGATAATAATGTTAAAACTTTATTAAAATTGTTTATTTTAAATAAAATTAAAATTTTGAATGTCAGTAAATTTCTCGAATTTAGATTTTATTTAATCTGATTTGAAAATTAATGAAAAATTAGATATAATTATTAAACATTTTTCATGTTAGAAGTAATTTTAGTCAATGCATAGTCATGTAATTAATTCGGGTTATAAAAAAAACTAAGAGCATAAATTTTTAAAAGTATTTATATGTTTTATTAAATATTTAACACCAAAATAGAAAATTTATACATTTTAAATAATTTAATAGATTAAATTAAAAATGGCTTATTTTAGAAATGTAGAAATTAGAAAAACTTTTAAAAATACGATGAAAAGTTTAATTCAAAAAGAGTTTAAAAAAACAATGCTATATTTTATTTAAAATATTAAAAATTTTCTGAATTTTTAAGAATATTTCATTTTTTATTCTAAACGTCGTGTGAAACTGTTGAATTTTGTTTTTAAAAAACAGGTTTTAGCTTTTGCAGAAAAGTGTTATTCAATATCATATTTAAATTATGATCAAAAATAATCTTCAGAATAAGTGATTTAGTATTTTAAATAATATATGCTTATTTAAACTAGAAATGTTGTAATTATAACAAAAACTAATGAAGGAATTAAAAGTGAAACTACAACACAATTCTGTACGAACAGCACATTAACGTACAAATATTAACATTTATACATAGTTTATGATTTAGTAAAAGACTATTTTCTTCATATCCCTCTGCAATGTAACGCATTGAAAGAGCTTAAATATAACTGAACATTTTTAAATTATTAATGCTTAATAGAAATTTTAATAATTGAATCGTTCAAAGCATGCTTAGCTATTCTTTATGGTTAAATGATTGAAAAAGTTCTTACATGAGATTTTTTTGATTAATAGTTACAATACATTTTATGTTTGTATATACACTGATATATATTTTGATGCTTAAAAATTTTCCATGGATTTGTAAAGAAAATCTTTTTTGAGAAAAAATTTGTAATTCAAATGATTTGGAGTGTAACTCGTAAAGGGTTTGTCTTAAACAGAATAATGCAGAATGCATTTATGATAGAATATAATAATTATTTCTTAAAGAAAATGATTTCTCTCTTTTGTTCAAAAGCGATACAAATATTGGTTAATATATTATTAAGAAATAAAATTAACAATTTATTACTATAGCTGAAGAATTCTTCGTCGCTATCGTTAATCCTCTTATACCACTTGAGTGAATATAAATGGTCGGACTCTAGAATATAATTGCAAACGAAAGTCGCGTTTCCATTGATGATCACTTCTTTAGGTATAACCAAACTAATCAGACGAATGGCCAAACTTTCTTTTATTAGTGCTGCGAATAATTGTTACTCATTTTACTAATAGTAGCAGTATTTTTGTGTAATTTTAATTTTCTTAATGTTTTTTGGCTTTTAAATTATAAATATAATTTATATGATATAAATTATGACTAGTGTTATGCCTGAAGCAGCGGTTTATTGCAAAAGCATAAGGGATTGCATTCATTTGATATGATTTGATAAACAGAACAGTAGTGACTGTTTGCAAACGCATCAACAATATTACAAAAGCGACTTATTTAATGGCAGTTAACATAAGCGCACGAGAGAGCGGTGAGCACCGCACCCAAATGATGCATTAGTTGATCATAATAGTGAGCCGAAGAGTATGATAAGAGTGCCGAAGAGAGACACTGAAATATCATAGTTTGTTCATTTATATTATATGACTTGTATGGCATTAAACTGCATACAACTACATACTAGTTGATAGAAGTTCATATGAGTTGATATAACTCGCTATTCTTTAGATGAAGAAATGAGGGGATCTCTACTTTTTGCCACTTTATCTTTGCTCTTATACGGTCTGCTATATTGGCGCTGAAATTCTCATTTAATGAATAATGAGAGGAAATATCTTTACAACTGTTGTGTATATGAGCTCTCATACAATCACAGTGTATTCACGGCACGTATTCCTCCAAAAGAAAGAATGGGAAAAAGAAATGGGAAATAAGCGAACTTACCTTTAAAGAGGAAAAGTAAGACAAAAGAGCTCATTGAATGCATTGTACACACGAAGCACGTAATGATGACACACACATACGCTCACACCGGAGATAACCAGCAGTTAAAATAAAGAAAAACAGATTCTTATCGGCGCTTTTTATTATATAAATAACTTTAATTTATATAAATTTATATTGAAGTTATATACAGATTTATACGTTACTGTAAATTATAAAAATTCTCAATCAATTGTTTTTGATTAAAAAGATGCAAAGGACGGGTCGAGAAGACTAGAGAAACAATGGTTTTCTTTGGCTTATAAAATGGCACACTTAACACACCGCAGGAGATTTGCTAAATTGTTCTTCCCATCAAAGAGACAGCGATCGAGCTTTGTTTGTATCATCAACTCGACAATAGCGCGCTATAGAGCGCACTAACATTAACGCATAAACATTTAATATAGTATTAAAAGTTAAGGCAACGCTGTAAAACTCGGCATTAGCTAATGTTGATGACTACCAGAAGAGGGAGAACTAGTGAAGCCACCAATAATGCGAACTGTAATTCTGCAAAATAATATGAAAGTGTAAATTCTAAGGCATACCATAAAGTTTATTGTGTTCAAGTAAGATGAATAAAAAACACTATGAAGATAATAAAGTTGATGAGAAAAGTTACACTGTTTAGACTATGTTAGACTGTGTTAGACTATCGCACAGTGTTAGAGCATTACATAGAGTTATTAAGAAAAGAAACGCAGTTTTGCATAAATAACTGTGTTATACTGTTATATGTAAGTCTGTTTTACTACGCTATTATTATAATGTAACAAATATTGATATGCATGCTTACCAACGCTCTTATTAGACGAGCTGTGGTGATGCGGTCGACCGTTCCATCCTATGAACAAATTGACAGCTTGTTAGCTGAGGGCAAGTCATCACATTTCTCTACATTACTCTATTTAATCAATTTTTGTCATCATTCAGATTGCTTGACAAATACCGAATTAACATAATAACAATTTATATAAACGCCAAACTTTTTTGCATATCAAGCATTGCGTTATTGTTAATATATTTAATAATGAAAATTAAATAAAAATTTAAAGCAAATATAACTGGTATAGCGAGAAGAAAAGTTTGAAAAAACTTCCTGAGACTTGATTGTGAGAGTAGGCTCTAAAAATAAAGTTTTCAACATTTTGCCATTGTGTGAGTTTTGAAAATGCTAAGCCAAGCAAAACGAGCTATGCATCGATGAGTCGCGTTCTTGCGAATGCAAATACGAGGAGAGGACCATCGCATTTGGAAATGATGTACAGTAAGTGTGGGGCACTGCGGCACTACATCGTACCAGTATATAGTGTGTAGTGTGCTTAGTATATGTGCACACATGCACACACTAACACACACTCACTCGCAGATATGCCCTCTTATGCTTTTCTTTATGCATTCGTTCAACTTTCTCACGCCTAACGCAGTTTTGGCTTTTTTCGCGATGCGCTTACAAATAAGCGATACAAATACAAATAGTCTTATACACAAAAGCCTCAAATAATAGAAACAGAAGGCAAGAGTGACTTGTGTACAAAATAACTTTTAATCTGAAACAAACTGCAAATAGTTTTAAGCCGATTCTCGCCGTTTATAAGTTTGAATGACAAAATAAAGCTTTATTGGAGAGCTTTTTGTTTCTAATGAGGTGATCGCGAATCGCTAGCGTTATGCAACTTATATTTAACTTGCGATTCGTTAGTCGACTCGAATCATATGAATAGCCATTGAAATTGCCATTCAAATGCTATCATAACTATGGGCGTATGAGATGATGATTGTCTTTATAGTGGGGGCCGATATCCTACTCTCAGACCATCATTTCCATCATCATATCATTTCGCTTTCTCTTTCTCTTTCAGTTCGCTTTCAGACATTTATAAAAAGAATGCTTTAATTTCCGATCATAAGAATTGCATTATAAGTTGGATCATAAGTATACTTCAACTTTATATAAGTTAAGCTAATATTATACAGTACTGTACAGTAAGGCTTAAGTATGGCATAGTGTGTAATTCTTATTGCGATTTCGTTGATGCAGACATAGCAGGCATATCTATATAATAACAATAATAAGATGTGAGGGCAAACGTTAGACCCATTATAAATATAAACAGTGCGCGCCATATATTGCATGCCATACTATATACCATATTATGCCATATTATACCATATATTCCATATTTCCGTTATGAAATTGAAAATTGCCGAGCGATAGCTTAGCGATAAAACGCAAAAAAGCTGGAGTACAGCCCTGCAGATAGAAAGTGTGAGCGCAATAAAGGGGAGACATTGGGGGACGAACTGACTATAATGCGAGACTGACAGCACTGCGCTCAGCACTGACACGATCGAACACTGCCTGATTTGGTCGTCGCATAGAATGGAAATTCATAGCTTCATAGTTTGACTCAATTTGCCCGACTTTGCATATTTTTTGCCTTTCATATCGCATATGTATTATTTTTATGTTTCGCTTTAAGTTTTGGTACAGTAATTCTGGCTTATTTGCACACTTTTAATTCGATCATTTGCATACGATTTTTTAAAAATTCAATGCATTTATCAAATGTTTTTTATTTTTGTAAAATAAATTAATTATTTGTATAAAATTTGTTTATAATCTCTTTAAATATGCCAATGATATAAGTATCGCAAGGACTTATGCAACATTTTCTACTAAACGTATTCCATTAGAAAGATAATGACAAAGTTCCTGATGTCAAAAATTGATGCTTTGCAAACACCTATTTACTTGAATTGTTATAAAGAATATCAAAATATCTCAACAATTCATCAAAAATTAAAACCACAGTCAAATATAATTTGGTTGTATTCAATTAAATGCGTTAAAGTTGCAAAACTATCAAAAACAAACTTTTTGCCACAAATAGTATCTTCAAATAGTGGATCGTATTATCGATTCAAATTCAATTGAGATACCCTAATGAGATGAACAGCATATATTCATCACATATAAACATCATCCTATTTGTTTATTTAATTATTACAAATTAATATATACAAGAGTATAGCTTACTATTTAATTTAAATAAAGATATTCAATTTATAATCTCTGATATAATAAATTTTTATCGCAATAATTATTTTCAATGTATCATTAAATTTTCTAAATGTAAAAAATATATATTTTTTGTAAACAATTTAAAATGTTTTGCAATATATGGTAATTATGATTTTGGCATATTTAAAGAAATTAGCAAATTTGAAAATGCATTCAAATATTTTAATTCGCGCAGTTTGTAAAAGCAAAATAAAATTCAAAAAATGTCATGGCTTAAGCAAAATTAAAATTAAAATTGAAAATAATAATAATAAAAAGCAATAAAAAGTAAAAAGTTATTCAATAAAAAGAAAAAGTAAAAAATAAAACCAAAAAAAAAAAATTCTATTTAGTTTCTGCAAACTTTATGTCAAATAACTTGCAATAAATCTTTAATATAAAACATAAAATTTTATAAATATACGAGAAAACAAGTTTTTTTATAATTAAAAAGAATAAATTAATAAATATACAACTTTTGTTTTAAAACTTATCAAGTTGTTTATTTGATAATCGCACAAATTTGGTGCTTATTTATAAATCTAATTATAAATTTGATAGATTGCAATTAAAAAATGGTAAATTTTTGTATATTTATGCATATTTTAATTGATTTTATTTAGCAAAAGCAAGATCTGTCTTTTTATTTGTCAGTTTGCACCTACAAGTTTAAAAATAAATGATTGATAAGCCTGGAAATATAATCTCATTAAAATATCAAATTTTAAATAATTAACAATTCTTAATAAAATTACATAATAATTAAGGCCAATAAGGCTTTATCTATTAAAGGTTTCATAATTTTGCTATAAATTTTAGTTTTGTTTATTTTGAAATTAAGCAAAATTGTATAAATTATTTTAAAAAGTGAAAATATATATACTATTATAAATAGTATATTATAGAACATTCAATTTTTATATGAAGCAAAAATAAACCAAT
>JAQIYA010000754.1:0-17106 GCA_034699355.1 Microtritia minima
TTATTTTCGTATACATTTAATATTTATAGACTCTGACAGACTTCATTATAATTTATAAACTCGTGCTTATACTTTAAAAAATATAGAGACTCATACTCAGCCTCAAACCTCAGAAATTCTTTGAGACTCCACACACTCTGACAAAGTTCGAGTTTCGGAGTCTCTTTTATAAACTAGTTATAACTTATAAGAGTCTGCAGTGTATAAAAATAAAGAGTGTTTTTAAAATATTTGTTAATCAAGCCTAAACTAGACTACTCGTTAGTTACTTTGCATTAGTGGCAAACAGGATATTATTTTCGCTTGTTTTGTCTTATAAGCAGACCAATAATGCCATTGTAATCTAGTATATATAAACTTAAATCAGCATTTTGTGTGTCGACTTTAAGCGTGAGTCTGTGTTATTAGATTTATTGTTTTGCTTTTTTTGTGATCACAAGCGTCACCCGAGTTGACTCTCAATTTATTAGACTCAGCGAAATCTAATTGAAAATTATATTGTGTTTACTTCACACCATTTTTCTATTAAATATGAGATTAAATATTAATTATTGCTTTTAACAAATATTGCGTAATGTATTAAAGTTTTAAACTCTAAATCTTTACTCACATTATTATTATTATCTCAATAAAATTTTGTTTCATAAAAAATGTTGTCTCTTATATTTCATTTTAGATTAATTAAAATAGAAAAGTTTATTTCAAAATTTTACTACAAAAATAAATTGTTTCGAAATAATAGAATGCAAATAAAAGATTAAATTTAATCATTTTTGAATTTTAAATTGAATTCAAACCTACATTAATGGAGAATCTATTTACTTATTTTCATGCATATTCCAAAGCGGGTCTATTTATTTGAAATTGAAAATACAGCGAAGACGAGCTCACTATTAGAGTATTAGAATATTTGAATACTTTGTATATTTTGCTTAAGCAAGAAAATAATAATAATATTCAATATAATGTTAAGTTTTCTAACTTTGAACAGTATAATAATATGCTGATGAATAAGCAATCGTATTGCGAAACATATTTTTTTCGTCAAAAGCTGAAGAAAGCGTTTACCTTTTCATTTGATATATACGTTTATACGTCTCAGATCTACTTATCTACGATAAAACATATTAATGTAAATAAGTATTACCAGTAAATATTATTTTAAGTTTGATGTTTGTTAGCGATCGATTGGCCGCGTGTCGCAACTCTATAAGGTTTCGGCAACTCTATAAAGTTAGGCAATCGATAAGCTAAATAGTCTTTGAAAATGTGGTCAATGGTCTACAAAGAATCGCATTCAGTTTATCGACAAAAAAGACTAAAAATATAAATGGATAGATAAGAATGGCTTCGATTTAAAGAACATGTCATTTTTTACGAATTTCAGCTTATCATAACTTATGGGATTCGCGACGACACCGGCTTAAGGTAGAAATAGATTTAGCCTATTTTTTCTGTGATTCGCATACATGAATAATAAAACTAAAAAAAAATTTTTTTGGGTGTGACTTCTTTAGGCTCGCAAATAATACAATCTAATTACTCTATGTAACGATGAATTGCCACACAAATCTCTCTCTCTCTCTCTCTCTCTCTCTCTCTCTCTCTCATATCCATCTCTACATTGTTAACTGATGCTATTGCAAATAATTGTAATTATTTGCAATCATGCAATCAATCTCGTAAAATAATTATTTTACAAAGAGAACGATAAATTCTCAATGATTTTTTTTATTTTATAAAATTTCGTAAATTTGGAATAATAATATCAAATTTTCAAAATAATTCTTTAGTAACTTATAGTTAATATTCTACACTAAATTAAATAATCTGTGTCTCCGACCTTATATGCGCTTCCAGTATAAGTTTGCAATTCCAGTTTAATGATATCAGTAGTAATCTAGTACTTTACTCTAAATTTGCTGATTGATTGGAAGTTACAACAAACAAATAGATAACTTATTTATTTGCTGGACATGTAAAACGTTTTTACTTAAATAAGTTGAAATTGATCTCAGCATGCAGTATATCTAATTAAGTGTTAATTGCGGATTCTTTTTATTTTTGACACTTTATCAATTTTTATTAATACATATTTTCACAATTATAATCATTATTTTTATTGCTAAATTAAAAAACAATTAATACTATTAAATCTTATCAAAATAGATTTTATTCTGAATTACATAACATTTTAAGAATTAATACTTAAAAATAATAAATAACATTGATATTGTTCATCAATCATAATAAATTAGTAGTAAATATTTATTTGATAAATATTTAAATTTATTTAATAATTAGACTTGTTTTTAAAATAAAAGTAAATAATTGTAATAAATTGAAATTACATTAATTTAGTAATTATATAGTAATCTAATGTTCTCGAATCACATCAAACTTCAGATAACAGTAGCTTATGATAATTGATAAAATATATAAAACATACTGTGATAAAAGTATTTGTGTTTTATTTATCTTTACATCAAGACATTTATTAATCTAAAATATCATGGAATACAAAGGAAACAAAACACAAATAACTTCTTATTTAAAATATCGAAGAATATGATATTTTTATACTATATTTATATATAAGTATATATTTTATATACACGTACATCAAACAAATTATGTAAATCCAACATTTTTTTATTGTATTGCGAAAAACATTTATATATATATATATTAAATATTTTAATTTTTAAATTAATTAATAAATAGAATTTTATTTTTATTAATTAATTAAAGTTGATTAAATTTATTACAAATACGTGGTATTTTAATATAATAAATTTTCTATATTTTATATTAAGCAATTTTTTGCGAAAATAAAAAAATATGATAACATTCATGCAAACCAAATGCATTAATATTGTAAATAAACAGAAAATTGATTGCTTAAATTATACATATTTGCCCGTTTTTCACTCTAATGGTCCTCAGAAATGGATGAAATTCTTGCTCTCTTTAGCGTAAATATTATGATTCACTGGATTTAGAATATTCTTTCGTGAAAATATGTCAGTTTATGTCTAAATGGACAAAACAAAACGAAAAAATAATTTGAATGCTTATTTGAACGTAGAGTATATAAAATCTTGAAAAAAATATTTAGAGCCAAAATTCTAGTTAAAACTATTTTTAATAAAAAACTCTTTTTTATTTGAGAAGAGTATGTTTACATATTTATTCAATAATACAGACTCTAAGTTCGGCCAAAAGGACTCTAAGTTTGCTTTAAAAAATTCTATTTGATTTTGTATTATAAGCTGAAAATTTTTTCACTACAGAATTGAAAGAATATTAAGAATATTTTTGCTTTAAAATCTAAAAAGTAGTGGAAAATAACTTTTTCAAATTGAATTTTTGGACAAATAAGGATACATATATTAAAATATAAATTTTATTTAATTTAAATTCTTAAAAATAGAAATATTTCGTAAATAGTTATTGACTTAAAATCATTTCAATTTTAATGAAGCAAAAAATAATTTCTAAAACATTAAAAACGTATCTAAAAGTTTCTCAGTTTAACTATCAAACCATAAAAGTTCACTAATTCTTTTTATTGTTCATTCTAGTGTTATATTACTGATATTCTTAATACCAATAATATTTCTTAAGAGGATTTGTTTGAAATGATAAGATATAAACTGTTGCCATAATCCATCACAAATGAAATTTCAGGCCGTGAATGATGCGATGCGGATCATGACTATGATCACGACGATGGCATATCATCGTCAAACTATACTTATTAACAATCACTTAGTAATGATATTTGGCCGACAACTGAGTTAAGGTATTATTGGAGCGTTGATGACGGTTAATGCCATATCACACTGTTTTCGTTATAGAAATTCTCAAATAGAAATAGGAAACTGAATCAAAGTTAAGGAAATAAGAATAAATAACATTATTGAATATTATAAGTTAATAACGTAAACGTTATTGATTTTTTAATTAGATTAAGATTGAGACAAACTTTAGACAGACTTAACTATATTATAGAGCTTTCTTATTAGTTTAACTATAATCTAAATCATTAAAAATATTTTATATAGAAAAACGGTTACAAAATTCTTAGAATTTACATGTATTTTGCTTAAATCATATTTATTTATTTATTTAAAAAACATTCAAAATATTGAGCCGATGACGAATAAGCAGTGCGACAAACATTACAAAAGTTTACTAATAATTTGTGGATATTACAAGTTTTAAGACAATTAAAAGTACAGTTAATTTATTGCTTTAAAGTTTTGCTCGACACACGTCTGGCAAAAGTGACCAAACATGATAAACTTTTTCGGCATTCAAACCTAAAACTTCACGACAGATCTGTTGTGTCCATAACTGATGAGGAGAAGGAGTTTTGCCTTCTCTAAACGTCTTACAATGGCTTGAAATTAATTTGCACTATCGAACAAGATATATACATATGTATATATATAAAATTAATAATTGACAGTTTGACATAGATATAAAATATGTCTAAAAATTATATTTTAAAAATTATTTTAATATGTTCTGAATAAATCATTTTTGTTACATTTAAAGTTATAATTTAACATAATTTACTTAAAATTGAGTGTGATATGCAATAGTTAGTCAATGTAAAGCATGCTAATTAGATATATATTCAAAGCATCTCTCTTTCCCTCTCTCTCTCTCTCCTTCTCAATCCTCCTCCATCTGCATCCTCTCTCACATATCTCTTAAGTCTTGCTCCATAAAAGCACGCACATATAAGCCTCACCACATCTACTTCTAACTAGCAATCGTTGACTCATGATGTGTATATAAACATTGAGATCGTCGATGCGTTTTAATTAACTGAAGGTATTTTATGCCACTCTAAAACGAGTGAAAAGGAGAATCGAAATAACTAGATGTCGATGCGTTCAAGTCTTATCTTACAATTTGATGCGTAAGAGAATGATCGCTATTTGCATTGCAAAATAGGTTTGCAAATGCCTGACTTCAATAAATTTCTAATCATGTTTAAACCACTTTTGTTATTTGTACTGCGATCTGATTCGGTCTTCTGGGTATTGCGAATCATGATTTTAATAACTACTTTTATTATTTCTTTTGTAAAATATCACCACTTTTTTCGCTAATTTCGACGCATTAAATTAATAGAGTAAATATTATTATTGATAACAAGGACTCAATTTATTTCTATTTCCATTCTATGGTTATAATTACATTATACATATTATTTATTACAATTCACAAGAAATGAATTTAGTCATTAATTATATTTGTTGATAAGAATAATATTGCGAAAGATATGTCACGCTTTATAACAGTAATAACTTATATGCTTATGTTTTTTGCTTAAATAAAATATTATTTAAATAAAATAAATTAATTTTTATTCTTACAAAATCTTTGTGATGTATTTGAGATGTGTGTCTGTCCTCTCCCACCTCTGCATACGGCAAATTAAAACAAAACAAATAATTTAATATTTCTCATAAAGTATTTACTATGTAAAAAAATCTGTTGATATTTTGTAGTTTTATTAGTAAATTATTTTTGTTGGTTATTATTATTATCATTATTTAATAATAATAAAAAGAACTATAAAAGAACTTTATTTTATATACCCTAAATATGCGACGATAGCCCGCGGGTTATCGATGGAAAAAGTGAATTTTTCAAAAAATTTATATAAACTTATTCTAGATATCTCTAATATTCTATTCAAAGTCATAAAATTCTTAGCCTATTCAACATAGAATGCTTCAATTATGTCACTATATTGCTATAGAAGATGATACAATAAATTATCTTTACTTTTAATTAGAGAATCTATTACGTGGTGTTAGATGCGGGCTATACATGGGGTGCGGGCTATCGTCGCATATTTAGGGTAATCAAAACATCAGAGCAAAGTTTAAGCTAAAGTTTAATATTAACAGAATATCTTAGCATCATATAAAAATAAAATAAAATATAAATTTAAAAGTAAAACCATTAAATATTAAATTCAAAGTTACAAAATATAATGCAATACTAGATTAAAATATAGAGTTAAAGCGAAAAAAATGAAACAATTTTTGTTATTTATTTTTCTGAATTTCTTGTTTAATAGCGCAGCTGAAATGAATATAAATTTTATAATATTTTATAAAATATATTCAAAAAATTTAAATTTCATTTTAAAATAACAAATTTGCATTTAGTTGTGGAAAAATGAAAATTTTCAGTAAAATCTATGAAAACTCAAAATATTTTATTAAATTAAATTAGAATAAAGAAATATTTCGTAATAGTATTCGATATTCAATATGATTCGTTTCTAAAATACAATTTTTTAACATTTGATGACAGATATAAACTCTTTACATATGTATCTTCAAAATTATTATTTATTATACAAAAATAAGTTAAGTTAATTAAAAATACAGAAGTAATCACTTCTGAATTTTGTCACATATAATGATTACACTTTAATTCTTCCACAAAATGTTCGCATTTCGGTTTTGTTAATACTTATACATTTACAAATCAGACAAACTCAATATAAACATTATTTCAATTCTTACAGACAGTGAAATGATTTATGCTTATTGTGAGGTAGACATTAATGGCAATTGATTACCCGCTATAATAGAGGCATCGCAATATCTAAAGAGTAAAGTGGTCATCAAATGCTTAAATCGTGACCGTATATGTTGGCCAACGCCCTTAGGCTGAACACTATTAGCTTTAACACTCTCGCGAGCAGTACTTCGCGAGTTGTGCACCAAATAAGCATATATACTGTTGAGGCTATAAAGATAAGAAGATTTTTAGTAAAGCTTTTTTTGGGGCTAAATTTACATCATAATAAATACTCTATAAGCTATTCAATCATTATTATAAATAATTTTATTCAGAAAATTTATGACAAAAAGTTATATCCAAAAAATAACAAAAAACAAAGAGGGCGTTGAAAAATAGCATATATTCTTTTTTTGTGCTACATTTTATTGATGCTAATTTATTTTAGTTTATCTCATAACGGTTGAGATAGCAATTATTTTTAAAACAAAATTCAATCAAAATAATAGGTAACTTACGCCTAGAATCCGGAAAAATGTTAATTACTTGACTTAACTTTAATTAAGCTTATATTTACTTTATATTTATATATATATATATATAACGAAAATTGATAATAAAAATGCAATCATATTTGGTGACAAAATAAAGAGTAGATACTCATGTGATATATTTAAATAAATTACTGGTTTAACAAATAGTTAACAATATCAATTATAAATATTTTTTAAAACCAAGTCAGGCAAAAATTGCAAAGTTATTTAGTAACTGCTAGCTATGTGTTCATATTGAATTTTACAGAGAAGTGTGTTTTCAGGCGTCAAACGATTGTAAATGAATATTTTACAGCATTCTAAATAAAATAATTTTATTATATTAAAATATATTTAAATTATATTAAAATTTTTATAATACTATTTAATTGAAACTCTTTGTAATATTATTTTTAAAAAATATTTCTCTCTTTTAATATTTATTCAATAAAACTTTATTAAAGATATTTGAAGCCAATCAGTTTAATTTTAATAGTTAATTAAACTTTCCATTTTAAAATTAAGCGCTAAAACTGAAGAAATGTTAATAATCAAAACATCACAATTTACAAGATTTTCATTAATATAATCAAATTAAATTTATAGACTATATAAGTACTTACTTAGTATACGTATATGCAAAAGTAATAAAAATGCACATAACAAGTGTAACAAATATAAAAGTTTAACAAATTAATAATTTTTAATTTAAAAATTTATAATTTTTTAAAAGTATTATGAATTTTTTATTAACAACAAATATTGTCTCATTTAGTAAAATCACATTCAAAAATTTATTTCGTGTTCAAACAACGAAATAAATATTACAAAATAAAATAATTTTTAATATATTTTAAATTTCATAAAAATACATATTATGCATATTATATATGTATTAGAAATATAAATAATTAATAAATTGTAACTTTTCAATTACTTTATATTATGGCTGTTTTTTGATTGCCTTTATTGTTATTTATTTAATCTCAAAATTATTCACTTAAAGATTCGAATAAAATATTTTTTAAATAATTACACCATTAATAGTATAACATTAATAAACTATATTTTAAACAATCCTTTATTGTTATTTTACTAAAAGTAAATATTTACTTTTAATACTTTACTAGGTTTTATTTTAAAGCAGTTTTTCAACACATCTAATGATCAATAAATGCATAAATAACAGCAATTTTAGAAAAGTAAAAATAAATTTTATTATTTGCAGAATAAGGGATAATAAAGTAAATTATACATACTGTAGAGAGGGTTAAATGCAATCTAAGACTACACTCTGCGTCTTTCTTTAGCCTTAAAGACTATTATATATATATATAACTATTAAATTTAATATATAACTATAACTTATCTTAAAACTAATCTCTATTAATAAATTATATTTCATTAACTCTAAGAAATTTATAAATGGAAAATTTAGATTTATAAATTCCATAATTTTTGATATTTTTTAATGATCTTTATTAATATTCTTGGAAATCGTTTAATTAATATTGTAAAGTTGATATGTATTAAAATTAACATACGATATGAAACTTAGTCTATACACTAATTTATGATAAAAATTTAATTGAAGTAAAGCTAAATTGAAGTAAAGACACTCGAAATATATATAATTGAGTTCAGACATAAAAGTGTGATAATAGTGAATTAGTTTGATATTTAAAGTTAAATAAAACCGCAAACATGTAGTGAAGTACTAAATATCTTTTAGTGACATACAAATACACAAAAACATACACGCATGCAAACACATAAGAGTGGAGATATTTGTAAGTCTGACGATACAGTATATCACAATGTGTAGCGAAGAAAGGGATTGCAGTGTGTGCTGCTTTGATCATCAAATCAATACTGATTTATTGATCGCTATGCTCTCTTTCACCCATTCTATAGCAGGAGAGAAGAATTTCTTTTCCACGAGAGAAGGAATGTGTGTGTGTTTAAGAAAGAGCAGAACAGCAGTACAGCAGTGGCACCAAATAGAAGCGCAAAGAATTACATATTTTTAATGTTGTGTTTTGTGATCTCTCTCTCACTCTCTCGCTCTCCCACTCACTGACTCTCCTTTATCTCTCCTGCTCTCTATTTCATTCGCTATCATAAGTGGCCGAACGGAGAGAATAAATTGGTCACAGTCTATGTTAGGAATATTACTCGCGAGCCTAAAGTAAAGCATAAGTTTCATAAAACTATAGCAAACAATGGTAAAAACGCAATCAATACTTTGTTTCTGCCAGAATGAACCGATTCTTATTCTCTGTTTCTTTAGCGCATAATTTTCATTTATGCTTCTCGGCTTATCTTGTTGTTTAAAAATTAATGACTTTAACTAAAATTTTGCGAATAAAAGTTAGAATTGCGATAACAGTGTAGCGATCGCTAATTGAATTTATCAAATTCAGATTCAAACTTGTAGTGAGACGAAAGTTTAAATTAAATTACATATACAGTGTTTAATAAGTAAAGTATTTCTTTCAAAAATTAAGTATTTTTTTGTTAATTCGCAATAATCTATTTTTCAAATTATCAAATTAAAAATTATTAGAAATCTTAATTTAATCTTATGATAATTACGAAATTATATTTTATATTTATAAAATTATAAGTATTATGATATTTGTCCAAATGTTTGCAATTACTTAGAATTAATTTTAAAAAATTTTTTGAATTTTAGTTAAAAATGAATTTTAATTACATGCAATTAACAAAGCATTTGTTATTCAATAAATTTTAAAGTTATTTATCTAAACTAATTATATTTTACAATTACAGTGGTTTTATCGAATCGAAATCGAATATATCTATACTCCATCGACTATATCGAATCGTTTACAGTTAAAAACTTTACGACAACAATGAACAACAAATTGTAAATATTAATAGTAAAGAGTTCAAGTATACTGAATTTGATATTTATGATTATACTAAAAACAATATACTTTTGTCTATACTTTTCAATGAACATATTGTTTTATTAAATGTATAAATTTATAGTATAAAATCAATTAAAAATGTAAAAATTTCACTTTTAATCAAAATTTATGTAAAATTAATTAAAAAAAATATTTGTCGTATAAAAACAAATAAGAATTTCAGATAAGATTTTTAGATTCATTTTTAAAACTTTAATAAACTTTTAAAATTTACAGTAATTGGTTTTAATAGCTAACAATTTTAATCTCTCTCTCTCTTACTAAAAAAAAAGTTAATAAATCAAATAAGTTTTAAAATCAACGTATAATGAATATCAATGTCAAGCTCAATGAATGTAAAAAGTCAGTCCAATTTAAAGTAAAATTTTAAAACTAATTTAGTAAAGAGTAGATTGAAATTGATTATTTCCAACTTTTTTAAATGCATAAGTTAATAATAGTAATTTTAGTAATATTGGTTTTTTGCAATAAAATTAAAAGCATTTTTAAATACTTACTCTATTTTAAATATTTGTTATCAAAGTTTAACATGAAAAAACAATTAGTTCTTTCTTTAAAAAACTTATAAGTTATTCCTTTAATAACATTAAGAAATTTCATTTGCCAATAAGAATTTAGCACAAATATTAAGTTTCAAAATTATACTGTATAATAATACATATATCGTAAGAGACTATAAATAGACTATTAAATAATAAATCGAAAATTAGTAATTTTGCATATTTTATTGATTATTTTTTTTTAAAAATTAATAATATAACTAAATTGAATTAGAGAAGAATTTTCGGTAACGTATCAATTGTGGTAATACTATGGGTACTGTTTAGCTGATTAGAAGTCATTTAAGACACTTTTCCTTTGTTTATAAAAACTATTTGGGTGGGTATTGGCCAATATGTTGTGTCATTCAAAAATTTTCCTTTTATTAATTAAGGATTAACAGATTAATCATATAAAGGAGAAAATTCTCACTAAAAAATTTAATTTACATGAATTTATTCAGTTGAACAAAATTATTCGTTAAAAAGGGAATGTAAAAACCCAGAGCCTAAACCTGGGCAGTGATAATATATTATCATCTATTTTAAATAATAAAAGTGTTGATATACGGCAAGACAGACAGATATCTCATATTCAAAAGCTTGCTTTTCAAAAACAAAACTCGTTAAAATCGGCATTTTTGATGGATTGGAATGAAATTAAAATTCTTAAAATTTTTCCATGTCTATCTGCAAATCAATGCATTAATTATAATTGTCTCATATAGTTTTGAAAAAGCGAAACATTATTCTAAATGTTGAAATGATTAACGATCTAAATAATGACATATTAATTAATCCTTTTGAATAGTTACAAACTTTTACTATTATACTTTAATTATTTAAATAATTATATGAGCAATTTATATATGGTTTACAATTATAATTTGAATTACAATACACTGCAGTGATGTTAATTATTAATTGCTTATTTTTATAATTGATTACATTTTCGTTAAAACATTTATTTTAGCCATTGTACTGAAGACATTGTTATAATATTAGACATACATATAATGTAATTATTTATCAAAACTATATCATACTGCATGTAATATAAATGATAATATTTAATATAAAACTTTTAAAAATAAACCATAATATTTAATTATAATCATATTATGGTCATATAAATTATATTTATTTTATATCTTCAATAAAACTTGTATTTAAATGACAATTAAGTAACTAATATGCGAATGTATAATTTGATTTTTAAAAATATTTTTTAATGGACCGCCGATTTTCAAAATAACACGAAAATTTTCCAATCTGACCGAATTTAACAATTGTGGTTTATTTTTAATTTTTAACGTAAACGATCAGCATATGGAATAAGAAAGAAAATAAATACATGTAAGAATGATAATGAATAAATCAAATCAAATAAAATACATATCAATTAAAAATATAATTAGTACTTTATGTTTATATTATATTTATAAGTTGATTTCTAATTTTTGTAATATTGTAATTTTAAATAAGTATTTGTAAAATGGTGTATATTTGAATCCACATTCCTTATGAAAACTCATGTTTGAAATGTTTGAAATAACAAAAACCTGTGGTCAAGTTGTCAAAAACCATGGCTTTCTATTCATCGCTAGCGTTAAGTTATAAATAGTTAATTTGATCATTAAAAGTAACTTTATTGACTTATACTCTATAACTAACTTGCAATAGAATTTATAGTCAGGATTTGAGTTACTTTAGTGCTAATTTAGGCAACAAAATAAAGTAATATAATGCAAGATAAAAGACACGATTAACTGCTTTTGAATTGAATAAAAGTTAAATAAAGTGATTAAATGACTATATAAATATCAATAAATATTACTAAATTTAGAATATAGTTAATATAAAAATATGAATAATGAATCATATAAATGATTAAAATAAGATATAAACTTTCGTTTGATAATAATCTATTTGTTTAATAATACTATAAATTTACGCCTATTGTTCGTCATTATGTATAACAAGAGTAAATAGAATTTGTAAAATTTCAGATTTTTATAGAATTGATAAATAACCTGCACTTAACAGTCATCTAATTAATTGAAATCAACATTTTAAGTCATTTACTTAGTGAGTGAATTGCTAAGTAATTGGTGAGTGATCACTGATCAGTTCGCGTCACTTACCAAATATGAATTTTTTTGACATCTAAAATTTTATGATAGCGAATAATTTACATAACTTATAGTAATTAATTACACATTTAATACAATTAATTAATTGTTAAATAAACAATTTCTAAAACAATTTATAATAAAAATTATATGATTTGATAATGAATTATTATTCGCAACACTATATCATAAGCATACACTTGGCTCATACTGTATCATAAGAACAGATCATATGAGTTGTAAATAAAAAGATTCAAAATAAGTCAGAAATGATTTTGAATGCTATATGAGTTACTATAAGTGACACTGAAATGATTGATCACAATGTATGTCAGCGCTCACTTTATTCGCGTTTAGAGATGTCATATTGGATTTATGTTTATTTTAACTTTTTATGTAATTTTTGATTTTCAACAATAATTTTCAAAATAATAATATTACAAACACGAATAATACTCATCATCTCTACTTTAAATGTAAATACTTAAAATTATATACAATTATTGTATTAATAACTAATGTTCAACTTATGCCAACTATCTAAATGTGAATATCTTTTAACGACTTGTGGTTCATTAACGGCTGGGAGAATTGAGACGAACAAAGTGCTGACAGACGGACACCTATAAGCTATAGCTTTCATTGAAGTAAAATCAAAGTAAAAACCATCTAAAAACTGCATTTATAAAATCCATTAAAATGCCATTCAAAGCATTCGCTAAATTATATGCAAGCGGTATATTTGGGTAATGCATAATATATTAACGCATTTGCAGACAAGATTCGCATTCGTTATCACCGAATAATACTTCATTTCGAAAATATATAACGCCAAACCACATGCATATCACCAAAATAATAGCTGCGAAAATAAAAATAAAAAGCCTTTACATTTGGATAATAAATAATTTTGATGGTATCGCATCGCTCGTGACGGAAATCAAAATTGCAAAGTAGTGCGCAAAAAAGTATATCATCAAAATATTTTAAAATTTATATATAAGTTATGTAAAATTTTTCCTTAGCTTTTCTGCAGCGAAACTTATAATTTTTTAAACAAATATGGAAATGATCGAAGTATTTCATATATCTTATACTTCTTGTATATTTGCCACAATAATCATTCAAGCAATTTCAAAAATAACATATTATATATATTTGGCGCTTTACCGATATTTCTGTTTTCGGAATACATAAACTTTGTTTATCTGATTTTTGAATATTATATTTTTTACAGAATATTTTGCCTCATATTAATGCAAACCATTGAATTATTCGACGTGACAACACATGACAACATATGTACTTTATAAATAATAATAATGAAGAATTTTTTATTCAAAAAGTTAGAATTTAGCATTTAATCTCTTGCTTTACTTGCGTTTTATTAGAAAGAATTTACCTTTTTTGTAATTCACACGTTTACACGTTTACAGCCCGACAGAACACAGTAAATATTAATAGTGCCCTTATTACACTTTTACGGTATAGATATGATAAATTGGGGATTAATACTAGAATATGTTTTGCAGACAAATGTTTGTATACAGTAAGCAAAATGAAAAGTATTATTAAAGTGATATACTGTAATAATATTATTTTTAGAAATACATAAAGCATTATACAGAATCCCTAACAATACTTTATGAGAATTTTTAAAAAATTCAAAGCATGAAACAAATCTGACGTAAACATCACATAAAAATTTTGATACAGAGGGTCTTAAAATGTAGAAATTTGTAAAAAAATAAGATATATTTATCACATTTAATCACTTAATATAGAGAATTAAGTATTTTTTGTTTTTTAATGGCACGATGTCTAATGATGTCTAAGGGAAAGACAGAGTAACATCAAAAGAGAAATAGTGACCAATTTTCCTAATTATAGTCATACATATTTAAACTTTTATCATTATAATTCATTATCAAAATTGCAAAAAAATCAACACAACCTATGTAGACAATCAAGAAGCATACCAAACATTAGTGCCCCAAAAAGTTGAGATGACCTCAAGAACAAAATTGGAGCAGCAATTCATTCATTGCGACGTAACGTCTGACAGTTGCAATTTTCATTGACGTTTTTGTCATATTGTTGTTATAAACGGAAGGCATATATAAAATATAGTTAATTAAATGCCATAATTCTCTTATTTGTTTGATTATTTTTTTGAGTTTTGGAAACATGTGAAAGATAAAATTTAAAAAATAAACAAATGAGTTAACATTAATTAACAATCTAAAAATTTAAGAAGTGTGTTTGAAGTATGCAAAATAGTAATGAAAGTTATATTGAGTGCAAATTATGACCAAATCATTTGAAATAACTATTTGAATTCCTCATACTGTATAAGAATAAGACAAAGACGAGCCTAAAATCTCACTCTTTATAGCTTAGACATCATTGTTTTAAGTATTAATTTTAAAAATAAAACCTATTCTACCTTTGTTTGCATTGTAATTCCTGTTAAAATTAAAGATTTTGATTATAATTTCTAAAAATAATTTCATAAATAATTCATTAGTATTGTTAATATATTATAAAGTTTACCATCATTTCCATATCGTCTGCTATATTTTTAATATAATTTATCTTTAAATAGTCCATTAATTTTATTCACGAACTCCTACATAAGTTTATCGCCTCTGCTCTCATCACTTTACCTGTGAATAGACTGGCATTTTACAAGTAAGATATACATTTGCATAATAAATGAATTTTAGCAAATTTTAAACAAAGAAAAATTCCTATGAATATTTGATTACTAAAGAATAATTTTAAGTTTAAATATTTAAAAATTTAAAACAAGTATTTAAAAATGAAATTTAGTTATTATTGTCTTATTAATAAGTAAAATGTATAAATGTTATATAAATCTGTCATTAGATAAATATGTATTAGTATAATATAGAAAAAGACTTATTTTACTCTATTTATTTTTATATCAAATATTCAATAAATTATTTTTCAAAATATTAGTTCTCTTAAAGAATTTAGAATTTAATTTGTCTTTAAAAATATAAAATAAATAAATAGGAAAAATATTAACAATAGTTTGATTTTGAGTAATCAGATTGAATTGAATGGAAAGAAAAAGTTGAATCCTATAAGTAAGTAGTGCTGCGAACAAAAGAATAAGAATTTGGCGATAAGAGGACAATGATATTAAAGTCTGGCGCACGCAATATTCGCATCAATGTTTCGCTAATGATTGCCAGGCTATTCATTTGCGATGATAGGCCCGTAAGTTCAATGAGACAGCAAATTAAACCAAATTTGATTCATTGTGACTCTCATTCTCTGCTAAATAATGCTATTTTATTATTATTATTTTGACAAATTTTATTAATAAAACATAATGAATACCTAAAACACAAATAAATTCATATTTCTGGTGAGAGTATTAGAATTTTTCATTAATTAATTTTATTTTGATGAACAACAGAAGATTTGAAAACTTAACGAACAAAGTTAATCAGAGCCTATGCTTTATTAATCCATTAAATAATATAAATTCTACACAACTTAAATGTATGTTAAGTTATATGCATATTGATTAGCTGTCACATTATTTTTATCTATGCTGTAAAAGCAATTCTATATTTGACTTTCTATCATTAGTCGATTTTTTTTCTATATTTATAAATTATAAAGCTTTTTCGTTCTTTCGTACACATTAGGCATCGATTAAATAATGACTTTTAGAAATCTTTAGCATTACGACATTAGAGTTAAAATACATTATATTTATTAACTCATAACTAGGGTCCGTAACTTATGGAATTTATATGTATATAAAATGGCGCTATAAAAGGAATAAAAAATCTTTAAAAAGGCAGTAAAAAAGGCATTTATTTTTATATTTTTTTATTATTAATAAAACTAATTAAGGTTCTAAAACATTATTATAAATTGTAATCTGTAAAACTTCATCGATTCTGATTTAAAACGGACTTTACTACTTGTATATTGATTAAAACTTGTTTTCAATTACAACTCTTCGCTTGAGCTCAACGATTTAATGATTATTATAATGTTATCATATCTGTTCGATTTAAAATGGATAAATTTTTTTGTTTATAATGAACATAAAATTATATCTTACACAATAACTACTTTTTAAAGCGAGTAAAGTTATAATTTTTTTAAATCGAAGCAAAAAATGCAAACACGCATAAAATAAGTATGAAATGCAGAAAAAAGGCAAAAATGGATAAATAGGTATTCTATGCCAAAATAGGCATTTATGGCATTTATAAATAGGGCCTAAATCTCTTGTTTTGGGGTGTTTTGAACTCAAATTTATTTAAAAAGTTAAATATCTATCATATAAAAGATAGGAAATTGCCTTAAAATAAGGATCCTATTCATAACTTTATGGTAAAGT
>JAQIYA010000755.1:0-17106 GCA_034699355.1 Microtritia minima
AAATTTGTTAAATTATTTTCATGTGACCGAATTTTACCTCCGAAATTCAATATTTTACTGAACTTTTTCTGTCTGACCGAATTTGACCGCCGAATTTAATAATTCGAGCTGACCGAAAAGAATTATCCCTAGTTATAACCATGAATAAGATAAACAAATAATATAACATAAAAATTGATAAAATATATTAATAAATTGATAATATAGTTAATTTTATAACTACAGATTTTTATGCTATACTTAATTTAATATATCGCTCAATTAAGTTGTTTTTTGGACAATAAGATAAGTTGTTAGTATAACTTTGATAGACTGTATGAAATGTTAGACATTTAATTATGAGCCATAATAGAGTTGAATTTTGTTCACATCCGATTCGCTCAATACATAGTTCTCGTTCGTTATGTCTGCGCTGCCACTGATGACCGCTATCGACGGCTCGCCATTTTTCGAGAAAGCGTGCGACGGATAATGCATAACAGATCGAAAATCATAACTCATCTCAAGTGTGGCGAACTTTAGCGGACTCTCCTTTTCGAAATCGTGCCAATAAACTGCAATTTTTAATATATAAGATATTATTTAAGATATTAAACGTGACTATAATTTAGGATAAACGAGCACAGACTCAATATTGTGAGCCCGATCTTGAGCTAAGTCTAAGTTAAGGTATAAACATTGAACACCTTCGTCAACATTTGTCAAATTAACGGCTATAAAGTGGTCGCGATCGGGCCGCTGATGTTCGTGAGCCAAACCGATTGCGTGCCCCAATTCGTGAACCATAGCCGAAACGCGCAGACACTCGCCAAACATTTTGACGAATTGTCGACCTCTTTGTCGGCCGACCAATGAATAGCAGTAGCTTTCCTTTCCGTCGTCGGGCGTTATTTCTATATAATCCTTGTTTTTATGCATATCAAAATGTTTTTAATCTTGATTTTTTAAATCCAACTTAAATTCATATCGATTCAAAAAAATCTAGTTTACCCGATCATCACTGCTGGCGTAAATGAATGTAATGCCGGTCTTGTTGTGGTACTCGTCGAAAGCCCTGGCGATGACAGCTCTCTCGGCGGTCGCGTATTTGCCGCTAATCACGTACGGTATTCGGCCTTTTGGCCACTTGAAGGACTGGTCAATCTGAACGTTGCGGACGTCCATCTGAATAGGAGTGTCTTCGAAGAACAGTCCTGAAAGACTGGCCAGGAATGACTCGGGAAGGCGTTTGCCGTTCTCGAAGTCGGCTCTCATCAGGAATGGCTTTCGCCCTCTTTGACAGACATTCACTTTGTGTCGCCCATAGAATTGAAACATTATTGGCGATTATTTCACACTGAATTAGACTTACCGGTTATGACGGACAGCAACAAAATGATTTTAGCTATGATTATCGCACTCATTGTAAAAAAGTTATTATAAATAAAAGTTATGCGCAAAATGTTAACTGTGTTAGAATTTTATAGCAGTAAGAGATATAAGTGGACGCCAACGCGCGCTTTGAAACACATTTTATTTATAATTAATCAAAAAATTAATTAATTAGATGCTCAAAATGTGCCAAATGTCTATAATTGTTTTTTATTATAGACATTTTTAATTATAAATTTTCTTTTTAATTTAAATTTAAACAAATAATTTAAAGAAAGTTTTTATTTATTATAATTGATTCACAGATATTTTTGCTATTAAACACAAATCAGTATTAGGATCTCAGAAATTTAATAAATTTATAGAAAAAAAGGTATAAACAGTTTAAGTTAACTGGAAGTTATTTATTGATCACTCCATTATTATTGCAGTTAATTATTAATCCATTTATCAGATCACTTATAATGTATTTCATTCAAATAACAAATGTAAATATAGTTTCAAAGATAAGGAATATTTATTCTTAAAAATCTCGCAAATTATTATTAGAATTAAAATACCTATACTTATAAATAGGATTTAATACTTGAGAATTTTTTATCATTTCAATTGGTTTGGTCTGAAACTTGAAAAATTAGATATCACTCATTCTAATTGAAAAATACACTTCAAAGTTGAATAGCGTTTGTTGCAATAATTTATTTTACATTTTCACGATAGCTTTATGATCACGTGATGATCACGTTATTATTTTTAATTCTATTGTTTTATATAAAATTATTAAGCATTTTAAAGTTATTTCCCTAGTTTTTACTTGGTTTTAACTAGTCATCATTAGATGTATACGGAACTAGCATTATAAGTAATTTTTAAAAATCAATTTTAAGTGGTTTGATATTTGTTGATCGAAAAGAAATGAACTGTCATTCGACGCATAATTATTATGTTTATTAATATTATTCGAAACAAACCAATGTTTTTTATTTGCTTTATAATTTCTTTCGAAATATGCCTAATTTTTAGAGCAAACATACATTATATAGGTTCCTATATTAAATATGTAGCAAAGATAAATAAATGAATCAAAAGAAAATTAAGTAAAAAAGGTTATTGTGTTATCGCAACTAAAGCTGTAGAAAACATTATTTGATTATTTTAATCTAATTTCTTAGACATTGATTTTATATAATATTATATATTATACGGCGAGTAATTATCTATAAATGATATTGCATTTATATAAAGTAAATAAATACAAACTATAACTTGTGCTCCAATTTATTGTTCAACATCTTTCATAAAAATAACTTTATTTTAAATGAAGGAAAAGGGAATAATCGCTGCATTTATACGCCGCAAACACATCGATTTCTCCTCTATAGACCAAACCAAACTCAACCGATGTCTGACCACATTTGATTTAACAGCGTTGGGTGTGCTTTCATTAAATCTTTTTTTAGTTTCATAATTTTGAAGTCTATCTCTCAATTAGGCGTTGGCAGCACTCTTGGTCTCGGAGTCTATGTGTTGGCCGGAGATGTCGCGAGTCGAGACGCCGGACCTGCAGTTTGCTTATCGTTTTTGATCGGTAATCACCAGTTTTATTATTGGGATTTATGAATCGTGTTTATAAGAATCAACGTAACAATAAAATTAAATAAAAAAGTATTAATAATAATATCAATAATAATTTATTTTTAATGCAGCGGCCATTGCATCAGTATTTGCTGGTAATTATTATTTAATTAAATTTATTTTTTTTGTTATAATTTATTAGAAGAAATAATTTACATGAGTGTATATCACTTTAATATTGTAGGCCTGTGTTACGCCGAATTCGGAGCCCGAGTTCCGAAAGCAGGATCAGCTTATATATACTCTTACGTGACAGTCGGCGAACTGATGGCGTTAGTTATTGGCTGGAATTTGGTTCTCGAATATATTATCGGTATTTTCATTTCGACATTCGTCGAGTGCGTGCTTTTCTTTCACAGGTCTATACATCAATACAGGCACGGCATCGGTGGCCAGAGGTTATAGCGGTTATGTGGACGCTCTGTTTAATGGCTCGATTCAAACAAACTTAGAGAAATTGATGCCCATTCATATATCCGGTCTCTCCTCTTATCCTGATTTTGTCTCGTTCGGACTCACTATATTGCTTACAAGTAATCCTATCTTCAGAAAGACTTTATGTTTTAAATTTATAGCATATAATGTTAGAAATATGTTGACAGTCATGCTGGCCATCGGCGTTAAAGAGTCGTCCAAATTCAACTCCTTGTTCACTGTATTAAATTTGGCGGTGGTTTTGTTTGTGGTGATTGTGGGATCGATTAAAATCGATTTTCACAACTGGGCGCTCACCGAAAGCGAAGTGAACGGTAACGCGACGCACACCAACAACGGCAGCGGCGGCTTCTTTCCGTTCGGCTATTCGGGAATGATGAAGGGAGCGGCCACTTGTTTCTATGGTTAGCTCTTTACTATACTAAACACAAGTAAAAACGAAGCGAGCCTTTACTTTATTCTCCTAACAATTATATAAAAGAAAACTTTAACAAATTTGCAATCAGTTTATTTTTAAATCGATGTTAGCGTTCGTCGGTTTCGACGCCATCGCCACCACCGGAGAAGAGGCGAAAAACCCGAAACGATCGATACCTATAAGTATTATCATATCGTTGACACTGATATTCTTGGCCTATTTTAGTGTCTCTTCCGTGCAGACACTTATGCTGCCCTACTATTTGCAAAGCGACGAGCAAACCAAAGGCGCGCCACTGCCGTATATATTCGAGCAGATCGGCTGGCATTGGGCCAAATGGATTGTGTCCATCGGCGCCCTCACCGGACTCTCCACTTCGCTGTTGGGCGTCATGTTTCCGTTGCCGAGAATTTTGTACGCCATGGCTAACGATGGAATCATTTTTCGCTTTTTGGCCACAGTTAACAAAAGATTTCAGACACCGCTAATCGCGACCGTCATTTCGGGAGTGTTCGCCGCCTGCATGGCCTGCCTCTTCAACATCACCGAATTGGTGGACATGTCCTCAATAGGCAAGCTGTCAATGCATTTGGCATTTGATTTCTAACTTATTCGACGTTTCTCAGGAACATTATTGGCCTACACTCTCGTGTCCGAATCTATTCTTATTATTAGGTGACCGACTTATAGCTATTTTTCATTTCTAATCATTAATTAAGTGTTTACAAAATTTATTAACTAATTGTTCTCACTATTAAGATTTCAATACGATGGCAACGATACGAGTGCGACGAATACATGGCGAACTCTAAATGAGTGGAGTGTGAAGAATATAGTGAAACAGTGTTTCAACACTAATCGCTTGTCAACACCGACTCGAATATCGTCCAAAATTGCCAACTGTTTGATAGCTTTGATAAGTTAGTCTCAAATTAATATATTTCTCGCATTAATATATCGTTTTTATTGTCTCCAAGGTTTGCTTATTGTAGTTTTTGATTTATTTTTAATTATTTTCGAAAATGATTTGCTCGAATTGGTACCAATTTTATGCATAACTTTTACGCTTTTATTTATGATCATAACGTTTATTTGTCTCTCTTTGCAACCGATGTCTAATAATTCAGTATCGTTTCAGGTAAGACTTCGTACAATGTTTTGTTTCTTTTGTTCAATATCAACATTGAATTATTTCGATATATAAAAATTTATAATTTAGGTGCCATTCGTTCCATTGGTTCCACTGTTAAGTGTGTTTGTAAATACTTATTTAATGATGAAGTTATCGACAGCCACTTGGATACGATTTGCCGTTTGGATGATAGTGGGTATAATTACATTTAATAATGGCTCCGTTTTGGTTCATTATTTTGAGCGCGCTTTATTAAAAGATTAACATTGATTTACTTATTTTTTTTGTTGTCCAATATATTTCAGGATTTTTCATTTATGGATTTTATGGCATTATGAACAGCAATGAAAGGCAAAACGTTTCGCCAGAAATTTATTGTGTTAATGTGCCGCAGGCTAACAAAAATGTTGTTGCAAATGAAGTACTTATATAACACTTATAATTAACTTAATAACTTAATAAATTATATTTAATTTATTGTATATAAAATGTCTATAAAGAAATAAATAGAAAATTAGCGTAAATTAATTAATATGAAACAAAAATAGTCTTTACTAAAATATTAATATAGGGTTCAATGCTAATGATTTTTAAACGGACTTTTGATATCTAATTAAAATAAGTTAAGTAAAATTATTAAATAAGTAAACGTTATTCTTCGTCATTATATTCGTTAATAAATTATTATAACATATGTATAAATCATTAAATAATTTTTATAAGAAAATTTAAAAATGAATAAATTTCTGTCACAATATACAGTAAAGTTTCGATTATAGCAAAATTCGATTATAGCAACTTTTTTCAGAACACCGATGAGTTGCTATAATCGAAACTTTACTGTATATATACGACAGACAATAATAAAAAATCAATGAATTTTAATTTTTAGCAATATTTTATTCTTAACAATTCTAAAAGAATATATAATGAGCAAAGTATGTTTTGTTTTAACAAAAGTAAAATTTGAATAACTTTAAAAATATTACATTATTATTATTGGATAAAATGCTTATTAAAAATATAGTAATTAAAAATAACAACTTTACTATAGTTTGCTTTAATGTCAATTTATAGTGAACATAAAGATGTGATAAATATAAAAATTAGATGACATTTTAACAGCTATTTTATACAAGGATTTTTAATCAAATAAGTGATTGATTAACTTAATTAACTTTAAAGTGAATTTTTATGCGCAGAAATTACTTTATAACAAAACAGTTTTATCTATCATCATATATAAATCTGATTAAGAGATGAATTTTGTTAAATAAAAAATAAAACGAATAGCATTTTTAAGCAAATAAATGTTAAATTTTATTTTGATAATTAATTAATTTGACAGCAAAAAAATTATACTACCAAAACAAGTTAAAATTGAAAAATTTAGTAAATTGCGAAAAAATAATTACATTTTATAGAATCAAAACAAATCAAAGAATAGCAAAATATGACTTAAAGCACAAATCTTTTCATTGAAATAAAAATATTTGTATTGATATGTTTGTTATTTATTTTGTCATTCAAGATCTGCATTTTTCATTTTAATAAAAAAAAATTGTGAGCAAAAAATTATTCCTTTATATTTCTCAAAATATTTTCAAATTATTTCAAGTGACTAAATAGTTACATAAAACTAAAATATGAATCTTATAATTATAACATGCAAACACACAATTGTGTGTTCGGTAAATTTATGTTTAATACAATAACGTTAAATTAATATTTTTTAAGGTCGGATATTATAATAAAGATTAACAAATCATACATTTAATAACAAAAATTAAAGGTTAAACCATTAAAACATTCATATCGACTGCTGAATAATATCAATAAAATAAATTGTTAGTATTATTAACGATTGCCCGTATTGATGATAATATCAAAATTATGATATTTGCTAAACACATAGGAGATAATGTTTGAACATTTTAACATTAGTTATCCAAAAACTAAAAATATCAATTAAAGCCACTCATCTGTTTGATCATAAATATTGCAATTTAAACGTTATGACTATCGATGTGTTTCACTCGCTGTCCGAATCCCAGTACATGTTGTTCTCGTAATATTGGATCACCATTTGCGGACACTGGTTGTGGGCCACGTCTGCCAAAACCATCGACTCTTTGTTGTTATTCCAGCGAATGAGAAACACGATGTTATTGTCGAACTGATTCATGCCCAATATCTCGGTCGGTGTCCAGCCGTAGTCGAAACCGGTTTTGCGAGATCGCAGCAGATGTAGGATTTCGCGAGTCTCGTCTTCGGACATATTGCTCTTTGGCTGATCGCACGAGTCGTCGCGCTTACGTTTGCGACCGCATTTGATTTCGTTGCGTTTAGTTTTCTATACGATTTCAATATACAAACATATAATAAGAATTTTTTTCTAATGTTATTTTGTCACTAAAATTAAATTAATTACTATTAAATTAACGTCTTAAAGCAAAAAACAATCACTCTTTTTCTGTTTAATCGCTTAAACACGATATCGATAAGAATTCAAAGAGGTTTTGCGAAAATTATTAAATAATAAACCGGAGATACAATCGATGGAAAAAGAATGCGAAGCTATAACGCAGTCTCGGATGCGGTCTCTAATAACACCCCAATTTGCCATTAATAATGCGCATCTATAGATAACCTATGCTCACGCAATATTTAAACAATATTTTTTAAAGCATACTCTGATCTTATGCTATTATGATCTTCAGAATAAATATTTTTCCATTTCCAGATTTTTCAGAAAAATTTTCATTTTCCTATATATAATGCGCGCATTATTAATGGAAAATTTTTAATTTCTATCTGTTTTTATTGTATCTATTTTATCTGTAAGAAAATAGTTTTCATTTATTGGCAAATTATATCTTAAATAATTAAATAAGCGATGAGTGTCAAAAATTAATTCGCATAACAACACAGTAACATAATAAAACAGTATTATATAATAGCTAACTAATGCTTACATTATTATTTTTGTTGTTATCCTTTGCAATGACATCGGTGTTTAAATTTTCATTGCAAACGCACTCTTCATGAGAACAAATGTCACATTTGGGCGCTTGATTTTCATCAACATTTGAACCATTATTAATTGGTTTGTCAATGTTATCGTTTTGTGTGGACTCAACATCGATGTCGATGGTCGTTACACTCGCTCCGATTTGCTTATCTGACTCGATAGGCGGCTCGCCCTCCACTATAGACGACGACTGCGGCGAATTTGGAGTCACATATTTGAGATCAACTTCCAAAATATTATTATTATTTGTATCGTTCGGCGACTTCTCTTCGGTGACGGTATGCCTCGACTCGGCCGACGAGGACGAGAGCGGCGAATTGGGGAGAAAGTCCTCGGACGAGGAAACGAACGGATGCTGTACGCGCTCGCATATCTCCTCCTCTCCGTCACTGCCCAATGTCTTAGTGCCACCCATTTTGGTATTCGCATCACTAGTTTCCATTGTCTCGTCGATCTCTAATTCTCCGTCTTCTTCGTCAGCCTTTTTCTCATCACAAACTTCGGATATAATGTTTACATCAGTTTCGCTCTCAACACTATCACTCTTGCTTAGAGTATTGTTATTCTTATCGTTATTCGATTCTTGAGGCTTATCGCTGAAGCAAAACGTTGGCATCGATACATATTGTATGGGCTGTATGGCTGGCGCGGGTTCGGAAACGGGTTCGGGCACTGATTTAAGGACGAGTTCGGCTGCAGATTTGGGCACTGATTCGGGAACGGGTTCGGTGACGGGTGTCACTTGCTCTTGCAGTTTGTCTTCATTGTCCGTAATGCTAGTTTCGTTGTTATTTAAGAGCAAATCATCAATTTTCTCATTATTAACATCGCTCTCCTGATTCGTTTCAACTATTTTATTGGTGAGACAATTATCGCCAGAATCAGTGTTGATTATATCGATGCTGGCGTTGCTGTCGAATGAGCTGGAAGTTGAAGGTGAGGCTAATACGCCACTACTATTATTACTAATTTCCACTATTTTATCGTCGACTGAATTGCTATCGCCATAAACCGAATCGATTGGCACGTTCTCAACATTATTATCGACTTCAATCGGATCACTAGCTATATCGATAGTTTGTTCAGATTGCACTTCAATAACAGTCTTATTGCTATCAATTTGCACCTCGTTATCCAAGTCGTCAACAATTTCTAAATTAACTATAATATTATTGTCTATCTCGAGAACTCTGCTCGAATCGCCAAATTCCTCCTTCTCGTCGATATCTTCCGTCTGTTTACAAAATATAATATCTATTGTAAAATAACTCGACAATCATATTGCTATCCGTAATAAAGAGATCGATGAGAATAATATTCCATACAATTGAAAATCAATATATATTAATTTATTGTATAAAATTTGAGTTAATATATAAAACATTGATATACGTCAAAATTTTTACATTAATGATTATTAATGAATACATTAATTTCAATTGTAAATACTATTTTCATGTAACAAATATGTAATTTTCTATGGTTTCGAAATATTATTATAGATATTATGGATTCAAAGCTAAGAAAAGCTTCACTTTTGCGAAAATACACGTCTAATAACTTATTGAACTAAGCTATAACTATAGTAACTTATAATAGTAGATTAATAATTATGGGCTATAATAATAATAATAAATTGCAATAAAATGGGTTTTTAAAAATATTTAATAATAAAACGCATGAAAAGGTAATCTATTAGTGGCTCCCAATTTCCCCAAACTATCCATTTTTACTTTTAAGGTATTTATTGATACAATTTTCTTCCCAATACAATAAATCTTTAATTAAAATATCAACAGTAAAAAAATTTAAAATTCTGTAAACTGTATTAATAGTTGTTTTTACATTTCAACAATGTTTCATTAAATAATAATAAGAATAAATAAATAAATTGTAAATGAGTAGAATAAATCTTACTTAATTAAATAAATAAATAAAACTTAATAAAACTCATTACACAATTTTATATGTGTTAGTATTTATAAAATGGTGTAATTCTAATCTATTTTATTATTTTATTTTTTATTATATAATTTTTTTGAAATTTTGAAATTTTGTAATGTTTATGTTAGGCTTAGTGCTGCCGATAGGCGGAAAAATATTGAACCTGAGACGGAAAATAAGATTTTTTTTAAATTAAAAAATTCATTTTTTAATTTAAAATCGTTTTTCAAATTATTTAAATTATTCAAATTGGTTTTCGAAAAACTTAATAATTTAACTAAACTGAATAATTCAAAAACATTGACGAATAAGTAAAAATAACAAAAATTGTATTGATTTACATTTTTAAAGGCGCTTTCGTCCACAATTTGCAAGCCTTGACTGTTGATAAACTCGAGCAGATCATCATTGGAGAGCTGTGCGCCGCTCTCGTCGGCGTATATCAAATACACCTGTCCTTCGCCGACGTTTTCGTCGTTCTGAAGCTGTTCGTCACCCTTAGCGGAACACTGGTCATCGATTTCGGTGATAAATGTTTGCTGTATATTCTGACTTTCATCGGTCTCGTCCTTGTCGTAGCCATTGGTGTCCTCTTTATCACACACCTCGAACAGCTGAACCTGTTCTATGGCCTTCTCAAGAAGGTCTGTGTGATGTGGTGTTGTCGAGCGCTTTGAAGTTACTGACGCCGATCTCGATGACGGTCTCGATGACGGTCTCGATGACGGCTTCGACCAATCCGTGTGTGCTGCCATTTTGCTCGCTAATTAATAGATCGTTCAATTAAATTAAATATATGGGGATTGTTTAGTTAGGGCGCAGTATTGTTGTCAAAGCACGTGATTTAATAATACTTTATACTTTGTTTACACTTAAAACTTAAATTAAAGAAATCATATATTCTTAGTTAAAGTTTTGGTTTTATTTTTAATTGTTTATTTACTTTTTAAATAGTTATGTCATTAGAGAGTGACTGATTTTGTTCACTGGTGGGGACTGTTTTTAAACTTTGTTTACATGAGAAATTTTTAAATTGTTAAATAATATATAGTTATTTAGTTATTTTGTTGTTATTTAGTTATATTAACTTTTGGATATTCAAAACAGCATCATTTTATGTTTAATTTTAAGTTATTACTGTTAATAATTTTCCATTATTAAATTAATAATCAAAATAAATTAATATTACAATTAAAAATTTTCTTTCTTACAATCGATATCTTCTCGCTGTTGTCGGTAAAAGTGTTGCTGTTCAGCGTTTAAATTGCGTTCTTTTTCATATCTGAGCAAATCTTCTTTACTTGAATTGTCATTACTGGCATTATTTTCAAGTAATAAGTTTTGAAGTATGTGCGTCCTCACGGCATCGCTTCGCGATCTATGCAGACTTTCGCCGCCATTAAAGCTTTCATTTAATGCATGAGAGCCACTATGAATCGATCTGCTGGTGGCGGTCATGCTCTCCACCGTAAAACGGCCCTCTAATATTTTTTGTACTTCCGATTCAATATTGCTCATGTTATCCATTTGTCCCATCTGTGTATACAATCATTTAATACTCGCTATATTCAATATTATACACTACACATTCTATACCCTATGAACAATTCCTGGATCAAACGACGCGCTATTATGACGAGAAAAGTTAAAATTAGAATACGGCATACTCTCAGTGCCGCTTAAATCTCGGGCCATTGTGGCGGTATTTTCACGCATTTTTTCCCTAATGTCCGAATTTTTCGGTTCAACTACAATGCGTTTATGACATTCTATAGACATGGACTTTAGAACTGAGCATTGGCTGACATTCGATGATATAGCAGCGACTCGCGGATCGTAGCCAACTCTCATCGGCATAGTTGACAGCATCGGTGACTGCATGGATGACTCGTGTGCTCTCTGATGAGGTGTCATGTTATGAATGTATCGCGAATCGGTTGAACACGGCATTCGCTGAACGGCCATCGGATGGTTGTAAACGGGCGGATGCGGTGGTGGCGGATATGGCTGAATGGCCGACGAAGTGCGGTACGCATCGAAGAGCTGTTTTGGCTGCGGATTAGTTGTCAGAGTGTTTGGTCCCGAATAAGATGAGTGCCGATATTGCGGTGTCAATTGTTTTTGCGGAATCGGTATTTGACTTGCCTGACGCTGATCTGATCTGATCAGTGGCGGCCGACCGCGCAATCGAGTGGTCTCGGGTCTGGGCGTCGCGGGTGTCGATATTAGCATTCCGTTCGACGGCCGCATTGTGTCGGCCCTGATATCGCGCATCGAAACCATATCTGGAAAATTTTGTGATGGATTGCGGGCCATCAAAGTATTGGCCGATGAAAATGGCGGCAATCGTAACGAGTACTGAGAGCTGGACGGCGTGTGAAGCTAAACAAAAAACATATCAATTGATTAATTATAAAATTTTAAATTTAAGTTCGAAATAATCTGCAAAAATAATTACAATAATATTGGTTGGTTAACAGTGTAAGCAAAATATTTTGATATATGAAACAAATAGCAAATCCCAGTGAAACGCATAATTGATAAAATTAATTCAATTAAATGTAATTCGCATAAATAAAAAGCGAGATTTCGCTACTTAACCATAAACGTGAAAATATACATGAAAATAATAAAACTGTTTCTCCAATAATCAATACTAATTGAATGCAAAACAAATGGTATAAATAGAAATGAAATAAAAAAGCTGACATACGATTAAAACAATAGCATCTGCTCAGGCATACTAACCCAGAATCGTATGCGTTCAGTGAAATACAAGCGAAATAGTAAAAAAGAAGAAAGAATTGATCAAACAATAAGTAAAATAACTCACGCGTTGCACTTGATTGCAATTTGACTGCTGATGAGTTGGTTGCCTCATGTCGGCCATTCTGGGCAGCATCGATGCGGGTATAACGCTGGGCATCGGCTCGGATCGCAACGGTTGCGATGAATTGATGCCGATATGCGACCCGTACTGCGTTTGAGCGTTGAATGGCATAATGAGGGCCACGTTTTTGTTGAGCGAGCGATGCGACACGTGTGTCATCGATGTCTGGGTCAGTATAGGCCATCGAGAGGCGTCCGCTTCTGGCGAGCCCGGCATCGGAGGTTTGGCCAGCGATGGCGAACTGTGACGCGGAACGGTCTGAGGTAGAAGTGAAGGAACTGTTGGTGGCAGAGGTGACTCTAACTCTAACGATGATTTCGACGATGATATTGATGTCATTGAGCGCTCCAATGATACCGATTTTTCCCTATTCGACGTCCCATTCAATGTGTTTATTGGAGCAGATTTTTCTAACAAATTTAAACGATAATAATATATTTTTTACAATTAAACTTTAATTCAATATAATTAGTTTCTAACATTTTTTAATTTGCTTAAGAAAATAAATATCTATAAATATAATAAATATCTAAATAATAATTATTATTTTAATATTTATAAATAAAAATTGTTTAGATTTGAAACAATTGTAAATCAAATCATAAAATAAACGGTTATTAAAATACTCAACTGTTTCACTAAAATTCAAATAAAATGTTTGGCTTTGAACAGCTATCATATCGAATAAATCAGGGATTATTGAAGCAGTGTTTCAATAATTTCAGTGTTTGCATATCTTTAGGTTTCATATCAATTGTAAACCGCAGTATTTTTTCAACTCATTAAATTAATAGCGTTTTTACTATACTCGCGTTTTTGCGGATTGAATTTTGTTTTTTTTAATTCAATACAATCAAACATTAAACATTATAAACTTAGCTGTTAAGCGTAAATATTATTTTCCTCTGCATTTAATTTATATTTTCTTAACAGACACCTGCGCCTGCAATACAATACAATCGCTTTATGCTATCAATGGTAAAATTTACAATTTAATGTACAGCAAAAAAAATTATTTACTGTAGATCATCAATATTTTTTTAAGCTACAAATTATTCAAATGGTTTATATGTGTATTGATATAAGCCTTTGCAAATACATTAGAAGAATAATAATAATACGTTATAATAAAAATAATTATACGGCACAAGATTTGAAGGATATTCAAAATAAAAAACAGTGAGGAAATAATGAATTCTAATTCCTTGATTATACCGCATCATATTTTAAAATATCAGTTACTTTAATAAAGCGTTACACGAATTACGATAAAAGAAAAAAAATATTGCCGCAAATGTTATATAAAAATAATACACTTTGAATGACTATAAACAGCAAATAATTTTCTCGCTAATCGATAATACTATAGTTTGCAATAAATATTTAAATATATACCACTTGTAAATTTCATCTTCATTACCTTTATCTACGTTCGGTGCAGCTATGGTTTGAGCAATATTTGGCGACTCGTCCGCAGTCATCATCACATCCATAAATAAATCTGAAGTCTGTTTGAGAGACTCGTCGTTGGTTATCGGGTGCCGAAGCGATGGCGTCGACTCTATATTTTGCGACTCAAGAGTCGAACGTATACCCGAAAAGCTCGAACTCGATCTGTTAGGCGTTAACGGACGCGGATATGACGCCTGCATAGTTCGCATTACTGGCGGTGTTGGGGATCGAATGACCGACTCGAACCTGTTCACATGGCCGGCAACTGATATACCATCGAGAAGGCCAGAGTGAGTCGTCATTGAAGCGATTGCCGCTACGTTTACGGACGAATTAATTGAATCCGATTGCGGCGTCCATTTCGGTGTGGCCGGCATTGATATATGCGACTCTTGAGACTGTGACTCGTCGTTGAAATCTTCATCGCTAACTATTTATGTTAAGTATAATAATGATTATATTATTATATTAATCAATTACTTGTCAATAAAATAAAGTAAATCAAAATTAGTTTAAAAAAAACTCCATATAGAATAAGAAAACGAAAAATATTCAAGTGTTTAAGCTTATTATCTAAGAGTAAGAATTTAGTAATTAAAATTAAGAAAATAAATTAAAATAAATTTTTACTATTTTCTCAAAACTACAATATATTTCAATATAAACAATTGTATAAATCTGATCAAATTATAAATAAAAGTTACTCTCAGACCGGTTTTCTAAATTAAAAGATAAGCCAAAAAAAAAATTCAGCTGTATTTTCACAATGAAATTTAATTTATCTTTATTGATATTATAATTGTTTCGATAAGCAATAAGACTTTGGAAACTAATTAAACAGTTAATTATACTCGTATAAAAACGATAATAGTTAACTGGAATTACTGAATCACAATAAAGTGATAAAACAAAAATTTAAATAAAACAACTATACCTATATCGATATAACTCATACTTATAGACTGCGAACGCTTTTCATTTTCATCGCTATGATGATTGCTCTCCTCTTTATCATTGCATTTGAATTTTTCACTCAATATCCTCTTCTCTAACGAGCTTTCGCTAATCATATTTTCCTCAATGTCTTCGTTAATTATCAACCGCCCCGACAATTCTTCGTCCCTATCTTCGTCTATGGCCTCAGTCTTCTCGTCAACTTCTTCAATATTTTCATTTACCTCTTTACCATCAACTAATTCTTGTTGCGGCTTATCATCACTTTCATTGCAATTATTATCTAAAATGCTATTATTTTTAATATCCTCTTTAATCAAGTCTTTATTAGTATCAAAATTAGATATTTCTTTTTCTTCTATGTCTTCATCTCTAACTCGTGTAATGGTTGTAGTTTTAGGAACAGTTTTCGAGACATCGAAATCATCAAAGTTTTCTTCGGCACTGATCGGCGAAAAGTTAGGCACTATAATTTCATCGACAGTATTCTCTTTATCATCACTCTTATCGCTAATACGTTCGCCTAACGTCACGCTGTTGGCAATATTTTCTGGTGACTGATTAACCTCTATTGCAGACACACTTGTTTCGGTTATCAAAGTGTCTGTTGTCGTTTTTGTCGACGAGATCGCGGTGTTAACTATTGAGTCTTCTTTCTCAACATAACTGACTATTTCAAGAGTAACGCTGTTCACAGTCGCGCTCACAACGTCATCAACATTTGATTTTTCATTTGCATCTGAAATTGCATTTTCAAATAACACACACAAGTGGGTAATGAAATATTAGCGCATTAATAAATAATAAAAAGTCAAATAAAATAAAAACCATTTAATTCTAAATAAATTCAGATTTTTATTTAGTTTTGTTCAGTTAGTCTCTAAAACGACAGGTTTAGAAGATATCTTATTCGCTGAGTATTGAAAAAAAATTCAATCAATTAAAATTCAGGACCTAAACATGTTTGAATTTTATCGACTAATAGGGGTTCGGATTTCCCCGCATATGAGAGTAGTTTTATAGATTATGTTAAATATAACTTCAATTTTTATTTTTTTTTCATTCTAATTGCTTAAAAATTGATTATTCTTAAAAACGTTTATCAAAATAATTTCAATATATTCAATCGTAATATAAAGTTTTTTATTAGTTTTTTTTAAAGGCATAACAAACTGGTTATCGGTATTGAAATCATGACGACAGCTATAACTACAGTAATGAGGAAAATAAATGATTGAAAAAAAGATATACCGGTTTGCGAACTATTGGACGGACTTTCATTAATAGGCACTACACTGGCGCGCGTCTCATTTTCGTTATCGTCGACCACAGTCTCGTCGAAAACTATGCTCTCCTCGTCCACATCATCTCTGGGATCGCACTTCACATCGTCTTCAGGCACAGCGTGAGGGCTGGCGATAGGCTCTTGTACTTCGGTTACTGATTTTATAGGCGAATGTTCACAAACATAGGCATCACAAACATTGACATCACTATTAACTGGACTTTTAATTTCAATTTGAATTTCAGAGGCAGTGTTGGAGTCTAGCGATCCACTACTCCTTCTCGACGCTTCTGATATGTAACTGTTGACCACTCGAGTGGACAGTCTTTCGAGCACTACTTGCGCCTCAAAGTTGATTTTGTCTGCTCTATCGATGTCGGCACTGGCGGTGACTGTTGTGGCACTTGTGTCGCGATAGCTTTTATCACACGGTGTGGCGGCGTTAATGGTCGGCTCGTCAATTGACTTATTGCTGGACGGCTCGGCCACCGACTGAGCGCACTCGATATCGGATTCAAACGAAAACGACTCGACGGCCGGCTGTGGCAACGGCTGCGGC